>CM022471.1:27596840-27650602 GCA_011952105.1 Coreoperca whiteheadi
CAGTAAAAATTCATCACTTTTCGTCTGTTTGAGTTATCCTATACTCAAATGTGAGTTGTCATTTTGATTTAAATTAAAAGAAAAGTAAGAGTCCTTACATTTTACTGTACGTTTTTAATTTATTTCCTGTGAATACATTTCTACAAAATTAATTTTCACATACATTATTTTGGCCTATTTGGTATATACTCGGCGTTAACACCTTATTTTGAAAACCGGAAGTAGTCACTTGTGAATGTTTCGTTGTGCTAACTTCATCAAGTCCGACGCTAACTGTGTTTCAATGCATTTACCATAAAGATCCGAATACGTGAGCACTCCAAATTGAGGTGCGGCTGCTTTGACCAAGGAAATGCGGACGGCGGCTCACTTGACCGCAGTCCTTTTTAGAGGGGTTTATTTAGGGATGTAGGCGTTTTAAAGAGCTCATAGTACCTTATTACCCCGGGCGGCTGTGGCTTGGTGGCAGAGCGGGTCGTCCACCAATCAGAAGGTCGGCGGTTCGATCCCGGCTTCCCCCAGCCATGCGTCGAAGTGTCCTGGACCAAGATACTGAAGCCCAAATTGCTCCCGAAGCTGCGCCTTCGGTGTGTGAGTGTGTTTGAATGAGTAGTTTAATTTGTACTGATGGGCAGTCAGCTGCTGCCATCAGTGTATGAATGTGTGTGTCTGGCTGGGTAAATGTGATATGTAGTGTGAAAGCGCTTTGAGTAGTCGGACGACTAGAAAGGCCCTATACAAGTGCAGTCCATTTACATTTACCCCACTAGAACACTGAATGTTTGCATTATAGATTTCTTACTACAGACGTTACACCAAAACATTAAGTACCACCATCATGTGCATGTTTTGTGCGACCCAAGAATTCTCTCTGGTCCTTGCGTCAGCAGTTTGTGTCAGCTTCTTTTACTGCAGCAAACACTGGATTTATATAAAATGCAACATGACTTGTTGTTGTGATCGGTTGGTTAAATCGTCTAACAGTGAGCCATAGGAGATGCATGTTGGATGTATACAATGACTGAATAGAAACAATCTGACAAATAGGGGTGGCATGGCTCAGGAGGCAGGGCAGTCATCTAGTAACCAGAAGGTTCCTGGTTCTCTTCCATCTTACGGTCACTTTCAGCAGGTAATTCAGCTTCCGGAGATGTATCTGGATCTGTTACTATGGCGACCTGCTGCGGCAGTGCCACTGTGTCTCTGGTGCAGGGGACGAGTGGCTCGGGTCCTGCTCGTTGGGCTCCACCTGGAGCTGCTCGGTTGTCCGTCTGGACCCATCCACCCAACCACTTTTCATCATAACTATATATACACACACACTACAATTTTGCCATTGTCATCATAATTGTATGTTTTTTCTGTACACCAACATCTGTCCTGTCCGTCCTGGGAGAGGGATCCCTCCTCTGCTGCTCTCGGTTTCTATCAATTTTTCCCTGTTAAAAGGTTCTTTTGGGTAGTTTTTCCTCATTGGTATTCGAGGGTCTAAGGGCAGAGGGGCTCGTATGTTACATATTGTAAAGCCCTTTGAGGCAAGTTGTGATAACGGGCTGTATAAATTAAATGGAACTGGTTCGATCCCCGGCTCCTCCAGAGAGTGTTGAAGTGTCCTTGAGGAAGACACTGAAGCCCTAATTGCTCCAGATGAGCGGTTGGCACCTTGCATGGCATCAGTGTATGAATGTGTGTGCGAATTGCATGTGTTGTGAAGAACTTTAAGTGGTCAGTAGACTAGAAAAGCACTACATAAATGTGACTGCTTTTAGCATCAACAAGTGTCTGGTAAAGAAAAGCACTTAACACACTTTTTATTATAAACTCAGTATTAGGATTCAACCATAATAAAATGTGTTTACATACATAGATTCACTAATAACTCAGTGTAAAGGTTGAACTGTTGCTGGTGACGACCGTGCTTCTGGTCTTGCACTCATCTGCTGAGGGACTCTCTGAGCTGCTCGTACATCCTCTGGTCCTGCACAGGGAACACACACCATGGTCAGGTCTCTAGCTGACACAGTCCGTCTATCAACAGGCCACGCTCATATTTGTTGCTGACAGTTTGACGGAATTGCAAGTGCAGCGGCGTCCAGCTTAACGTTGCAGTGTTAAGTGAGGGACGAGTCCGACTGGGTCTCATGGCTAGTATAACGCAGAGCTGTCTGCAGTGACAAACTAAATCTGTAATGATCTGCAGCATGTAGTGGACACATAACGAAGCACTGCATTAAACTGAGGTGTTCCTGTACAACAGCGAGAGAAACCGTAACCTTGGATCATTCACCTTGTGATAGGCCATTAGGTGGTGAGAGTCATCTGTACAAGATTATTTGACTTAAAATAAATGTACACATTGTCTCTCAGCTGCCCCCCCCCTTCTTTATGTGTCAGACCTCAGAGTTAGCGCTCACATCTGTTAAATATGTCAAGTATGAATAAATGCAAAGATACAAATGAAGTGAAACAGAATAAAAGTGTTAGTCATGTAAACACCATTTAGCTTGCCAGTGTGATCTGGTGGACAGCCCTGCAGAGTGGACGCAGGCCCAGACCTGCAACCAATCACAGCCGCGAAACGTGTGATATGTGACTTTTAAACCTCTGTCAGTCATCGTATCAAACCCGCCCCATATTAGATAAACGGAGGTGATTGGCCCGTCCAGATCCGGGACGGTGGAAATTAGAATGGGGCGGGGGCCAGACGTACCTGCCAGGGCAAATGAAACATGAGCTGGGCAGTTTCGTCTGATTCCCAGGCCTGCTTTTACATGTCGCAAGGCAGTTCCTGTTCCGTTTCCACTTCCTTACCTTTTTGGACACAGATGGACGAACTTTCTTGAAGGCATCATCAAAGTTCTGTTTGCTGACTCGGATGTCGGGGACAGAGCCAGAGGAGTATGTGTGACCTGAGTGCAACGATGAGCACACATTTAGGTCAGATTCAGATTCAGCACGCATGTGAAAGTTACCATTGTCCAACTTGCTATTTCCACTCATGTTAGCATCCAAGTGCCAATTACACTGTACAACTGTAAATGGTGTTTCCCCCCCGTTTCTACTGCACAGCAGTTCTTCTGTTAGCCTAGGGAGGAACAGTCTATTCTAAAACCAACGGGAAGTCAATGCGAATAAGCAAACTGGAGCTGCTGAGATCTCTCTTTAGTTGGGCTAGGGATTCTGGTGGCAGGATTGTGGATGAGTTTAGGACATGAGTGGGCTTTGACACTCGGGTTGGTTACTACAGAGTTCCAAGTAGGTGGAGAAAAAGAAAAAAACATAACTTTCTCCAAGTCAGACAATGATCTCCTCTAAGAAGGTTTGTAGTATTCAAGAGCGGTCTGGATGGCCAAGCTTTTTCTATAATCTCCGACTTGTCTAGTCTATCATACTCTCTGGTCTCTACAGGCTGCCCAGCGCCCACACAGAGACCCAGAATCCTTTCACATCACATTCACCGTTCTGCACTGCCATGTTTCATCGAGTGTCTTTGTTCCTGTAACAACCAAACACTCCTCATTTTACCATGCAGCTCGATGCCACTTTCATGGGAACGTTGTGCAGGAATATGTTTCTCAGATTGTTCCGGCCACATTTCAGACTTTCTTCAAGCCAAAGGACTGTCCGATTGACTGGCCTTGTATCACACCTGACTCAGGTTCACTTTGAATAACAGCAAGACAGTCAGATGAAGACAACTGGTTGTTCTGCTCGTGACTCAGACTCAACCCTAACGTGGACTTGGCCATGACTGGATCTTGGAACTGCTTTAGACTTAAGTGGTCCTGACTGCTGCCCGGATCTGAATTAGCTAAAAACAGGATTGTACTCCTTTGTTAACATGGTAATCAAACATAAGATCAGAGCTGAACTAGCTTTAGAGGAAGGTGATAGGATACCAAGGAGATCAACCCTAACCCCCACCACGCAGGTTCTGGTACGTAAATGAAAGTTTATATATGCAAATATGAAAGCAATAAAACATTATATAAACTAATTCAGGTACAACCACCCCATTTTTACTCCCTCATGTCAAACCTATAACGCAACCACAACTGAAGACAGTGAAGTGAAACCATGAGAATCTGTTCAATCACTGCTTCCAGTCCCACATGGTGGTCCAGTCCCATCCTTAAATACTATGTATGCAGAGGGAGGAGTTACCAGAGGAAGCGGGGGGATGCTGGGACTTCAGGTAGGCCCTCAGAGCATTAATAGATGCTTCCCTCACTAACGCAGTCAGGTCAGCTCCCCTGGATAAAACACACACACACACACACACAATCTGGATCAGATTTCATTCTGCTCAGATTTATGGATCAGTGCTTCTACTTTTACAAAGTGTCACAGTCAGACAACATGTCCAGCTCAGCCACTGTTTAAAGCCACTTTTCAGACTAAAAGCAGGAGAAACAGCACGGACAGGGGGGTATCTGTCTCCAGCTGGGACGTACGTGAAGCAATCACAGCGCTCGTCCAAGGCGATCTCTTCAAGACAGACGTCCTGCTCCAGCTGAGGCTTGGTCGCCCCCTACAACACATGAATCTGGAGTTACTGGAGAACATCAACATCAGCTATTTCGTCTCTGTGCATTCAAGGGTGGCCCGAGATGTGGTTAGCCTAGCTGAGCACAAAGACTGGAAGAGAGGAAGCTGTGCCTTTCCATTCCCCGGCGACACGGTTTCACAGCTGTTTTTCCGGTAGCACTGTTTCAGAACTGAGCGCTGCCAAAGCAGCAGTGTGTGGTTGGACATTTTTAACGTGGTCAAGTGTCTCATAAAGACATTCAAGAACACACTCGATGCTGACAGTCAAAAATCTAGGTAGGGGATCAGTTACCCAAGGAGAAAAGGAGGCCTTGCTCTTCCAAATATTCCAAAACTATTGTGAGCTGAACGTTAGAAGGAGAAAATACAACATGGGAAAAGGAAGGACATCTTACATCACAGTTGGAGGAAGGGGACAAACTAAATGCACAACATGGAAACCTACACCTGCGTTATCCTTGATAGTACGTCTTTCGCCTTCATTTTATTGTCTTCACTTACATACATGCACATGTGAGTGCATATAAATATAGATCTCTCTCTATAAAACGGATACGATGACATTAGGGGTCATCCATCTACGGTAGGGGCCCCTCTGGTTCAAATGTACCTTAGTAATGGTGAGTAGGATGGCATGGCGGTCTGCTGGAGGTGGCAGACCCACATACAAGGTTTTATCTAGACGACCTGGCCTCAGTATGGCGGGGTCGATGATATCTGGTCAGAGACAAGACAGTGAAGGTCATGTAGTGTTTAGAAGAACAACAAATAATGAATTTAGTTTAAAGTCCTTGTTACAGGTCGGATGTGATGGAAGAAGTATTTAGACCATATACTTCCATACAAGTACCAATCCAACAACTTAAACACTCCATTACTAGAAAAAGTCCTGCATTTCCAATTGTCCTTACGTAAAAGTAAAATGTCTAATGCGACTGATGGGTGACTAATGAAAGGAAAAGGCAACATATGCAGTGTTATACGGAGTGAGAGCAGCTTCGGTGCTGCTCGCCAGGACTGTGGACCTCTACTGTAATGATTGGAATAAAGTACATCAGTGTTGTACTGAAGTCCACCACTGCTGACAACTGTCCAATGTGAACCCTGTGAGCTTGGTTCAGGCTCCAGCATGTCTCTGGCTCCCCTGACTGGAGCTGGATCTGTACCTGGTCTGTTGGTCGCGGCCATGATGAAGACCTGCCGTCGAGTCTCTAAGCCGTCCATCTCTGTGAGCAGCTGGTTGACCACCCGCACACTGGCTCCTGACTGCACGCACACACACACAGGATGTCACCAGGTCACTACAACAACAAGCTGCATGAACAGTAGCGTGGCGTGGCGTAGCGTCGAAGGACTCCACTAAAGAGGAATGATAAAGGGGATGAAACAGGAGGAGCGCCGTGGAGCTGACGATTGTAGGTTGTGATGGAAATGTTGACACGGCCGACACCTAGACAAACACACATCCCACATATTTCAAGAGCTTTTATCGTACGCCTCTGTATTGTGACTGATGGAGGACACACTGGCACATCAAAATGGATGACCTCTTATGCCTCCACACTGATGTGGGTTTTTCACTGGCCGATATCTACAGAGCAGGGCGGCCGATATCGGAAAGAAAAGGAGAGCGGGGTCCAGTCAGACTGCATCCTTATAGCATAATACATATGGAACACTGGCCAGTAACGGATTTAGATTAGATTTTGCTGACATTTAGGAAAGATGATGGTGACGTTTACAGCAGGATGCGTGAGAGTTATAGTATACAGGGCTCGAAACTAACTTTTCACCAACACCCACACTTTCTGTTTATCGGCCCACCGACTAATGCGTCCATCGCTGCTCCGCACCAGGGACGTCAAGTGGTTGGGAAATGGTAACTGGACTGTCCTTGCACAGCACCTTTCTTGTCTTGCGACTACTCAAAGCGCTTTCACACTACAGTGCATACTTTCTTTTTTTAGTTTTTAGAACTTTGCAAAGATTTCAAACAAACGTCTTTCACGTTGTCAGTATGGGGTATTGTTTGTGGAATTGGGAGAAAGATAATGAATTTAATCCATTTTGGAATAAGGCTGTACCACAACAAAATGTGGGAAAAGTGGAGCGCTGTGAGCACTTCCTGGATGCACTGCACACTGACGGCAGGAGCTCGCTGCCCATCAGTACAGCAATCCTACCTTCACTCACACCGAAGGCTCAGCCTCGGGACCAATTTGGGGTTCAGTGTCTTGCTCAAGGACACTTCGACACGTGGGCTGGGGGAGGCCGGGATCGAACTGCCGTTTGGTCACTCTGCCACTAAGCCAGAGCCGCCCCTACCGTCCTATTTCCCAAGGTGCACGTGCATCAACAGGAATATTATCGCGGCTGCTCCCCAGATCCCTGCCACTGCTGCTGCTCTCCTTACGATGCATCCGGTGTGTGCTACAGGACGCTCCACGGCGCGCCAGGTGTGTCGCATTGTACAGTCTGAGGCCTTGCATGTGATGCTCGTGGATTCCTTTCTAAGTGGAGAAGGCCACCGCTCTCACCTCATGGCCTGAGCGGCGAGGACACAGCGCGTCGATCTCATCAAAGAAGATGACACAGGGAGCGGAGTTGCGTCCTCTCTGGAACACCTGTCTGACAGCCCGCTCACTCTCTCCCACATACTGCACACACAGACACAGAGACTCATGGGTTAGTGCAGCCAGCTGATGCGCTGACTCACGGTGTGCTGAAGGAGGACAACCGGGATGACTTATTGCTCCAAGGGCTTTTACAATTTTTAGTGCTAGGGTGTGAAGAGAACGACACAGACTGGGAGGAGACCATCAGAAATCATTAAGACATACAGAAAGAGCAGCTACAAGCTGAGCTAGCAACTGAAGCACGGATGAGCTTAAAGCTTGGCTGTACAACCTCCCCTACGGCAAGGTGTTCCTGCAGCTCAGTGACTCACCATGTTGAGCAGCTCCGGACCCTTGACAGAGATGAAGTTGAGGCCTGACTCATTGGCCACTGCCTGTCAGGAGACAACACAGTAACACACAGTGAGACAATGACCAGCTTCGGCCTCTCTTTGAGGGGACAGCCAGCTGACGTCTAGGCCAATATTTATCAAACGTCTCAGAGTAGAGCAACCAAACGTTGGCCCTGATTCTAGGCTTGTAGTTATTCTGTCTCCTCCAGCAGTGAGAGAGCAGAGCTGTCCAAATAGACACAACAAGTATGGACATTTTGTCAAAACATGCCGGAGCGGTTCTTCCCCAAGAACAGTTCCAGCTGTTCTGTGCTGCGTCTCCAGCAGGTTACCAGGTACAGACAGCGAGCACAGGTTCTGGTCTTACAGGAGGGATGGTACCACATCAGGCCACCCCATGTTTGTTGACGAGAAGACTTCAGGAACCTGCGCAGTCACTGCAGCTAGCTGTTCGACAGGAAATCCTTCCGACTACGCCCCCCTTTTCTTGTCATTTCCGTCTGTGTACAGATTAAAGGCAGCATAAGGAGGGTTTGTCGGTTGCTGAAAGTCGGCCCCTCTCATCCCCCAGCTCAGGGGAAGAGAGAGAGAGGGCGTTGGCGCCGGAAGGACTCTGCTTCACCCTGTCCGCTGCTCTCTGCTCGGCCCGGCAGCTCTTCATCCAGCTACCGTCTGCACACGGTGGCAGCGCTGGAGATACATCTATGACACAGACCGAGGGAAACAGCCATGTACCCTGCTCGCTGTGTTGTTATAGGGTCCCGACCTCAAAGCCTGCTGTTATTGGCTGGCGGCTGCACACCACTGCCCAAAGGTCGGCGCCCAGAAACGTCCCGAACACAGCAAACTAATAAGCAACTAAGAGAATCCAGGCCGAGGGCGCCGTCTCTGCAGATACAGACACCGCCACGCACCTCTCGTGGCTCTTAAGTGATGATTGAGAGGGATCATTCCTCTATGCGTCGATACAATCCTACTAATTCTGCCTTTAACCAAACAAGATCCATCATCCACTGTCCAGGGTGTACCCCGCCTAAGGCCCAAAGCCACTGGGATAGGCTCCAGTCACCCGCGACCCCCAACGGGAACAAGCGGTAGAAGATGGATGGATGGATGGAAGATACATCTTGTTGATAGCTTTAAAAGGTGTTGGTAGGCGTATTTTCGAACTCTGGACAGAGCCAGGCTAGCCATTTCCCCCTGCTTCCAGTCTTTATGCTAAGCTAGGCTAACCGTGTCCTGACTCCGGAGCTGTACCAAACACGAGGATCACTCATTTCACTCTCAGAAAGAAAGCAAATAAGTGTGTGTCCCAAAATGTTCCTTTACTGACACTGTAGCAACGTATATAACTAAACATGAATGATTCTGAGTCAAAATGTTTCAGATTTATCGTCAAAGAACCTGCAGGTGCAGGAGGCTTCATGAATAACCCCTAACCCCTGCTTTCAGAAGACAGTCCAATGGTCAGGGCCCCTCCGAGGCCCGACTCGGAGACGCTTGATATATAGAGGCGTCAGCACTGCAAACACACTCTGAAAGAACAATCATATGAATTAGCCAGAGCACAGCAGACTAAACTGACAAGTTAGGATCTATTTTCATTACAAATGATTTGTGAACATTTGACAGTAAATTGCAGTAGAGCTGTGCGGTGCTCCTCGGCTAACTATTCGGTATGACTGTGTTGGCGTGGGGGGGGACCTTGGCCAGCAGTGTCTTTCCGCATCCTGGAGGTCCAGCCAGCAGCACCCCTGATGGAGCACTGAGCCCCAGAGCTCTGAACTGCTCTGGAGAACGCACGGGAGCCTGCAACACACACACACACACACACACACACAGCTGCGTTATCCTGTCGCACATTAAGAATTAGCACAGCGACGGCGATCCAGGTCACATGTGGGCCAGATCACAGCAGAACCCGGTCTGTTCATGGAGCTGTGCATAATGTCACAGTGACTGGGATTCAGTAATAGGTGGAGAACCAGCAGCTCGCAGTTTGAGTGGCACACACAACTTTTCTTGAGAATGAATCTCTTACATATTAAAAAGGAAAATGTCCTCACGATCTATGGACACACTAACACATGTTACTGATCCTTTGCCCCTGCAGGACTCAATGGTGACAGCAGGGGGTCAGCTGAGTCTCATCATGTGACAACGGGTGGGTCATACCAAGTACAGGGTGACGGACTCACAGTTCAAGAGATCAAATCTAAAGAACACAGGACAGACCAGAGGCACCTATGACTACAGTTTGGAAAGGCAGGTGAGAGGGGCTCTGTGTGACTAGACCTGAAAGGAGAAGGCTCATCTCAGGGGGGTTATCCTTTAAATAAGGTATGGGAATGTTCCCAGCGCAGAGGACAAAGCCTCCTCTCAGTCTGAATCATGGCTGTTAAATGCGCAGAGGCCTGGTGTTTACCAGTATGGCCATGGTGAGCTCCTCCCTGATGTCCTGCAGGGCTCCCACGTCCTCCCAGGTGACGTCAGGCACGGTGGTGAAGCCCTCCCTCTTGGCTGAGGGCTGGACACAGGCCAGAGAGGCCTGGAAGTCGGCCATGAGGATGGACAGGCTGGCCAGCTCTTCCTCTGAAGGGGTCTCAGTGTTCTTCAGCAGTTGAAGCAGCTGCCACAGCTCCCCCTGCTGGACACAGCGCACAAGTCGTCAGGATAGCAGGGAAGCCGGAAACTCAAGTCAACGCAGTTTAAAAAGGCCACACCACCACAGTCCTAAACGGAACAAGAGACGGCTATCGCTCTCAAACCAACTGACAGTTACTAACATCATGTTTTCTGATGGGATTAAAAGCAGCAGACCTGCATTATCATGTTTGCTCAAATGACCAATTAGTCCAAGGCTCTTTATTTTTGGTTAAAACTGGACTTTTTACTGATTTCTGCATGGGAGTTCAAGAGTTGTTGTTTTTCCAGCTACCAGAGGGTACTGTGCACCACAGTTGAGAGGAAACGGAGTTACTCTTGTGGTGAGCACAGATCCCAATAAGCTTCCACTAACAGAAACAAAGACAAAATGATGTGCTTAAAACTGTGAGTCCCTGCAAGGAAACAAACCAACACACGGTTTGACTGCAGTCTCCGCGCTGCAAAGAGCCTTTCTGGTATCACTTTACAGTAGCCATCATTAATAACACATTGATAGTTAATTCAACTTCAGTTAATAGTTATTTTACTCTTAAACAACGCAACGATAATTACTAATGGTAACTACATGTCAGTAATGCTATCATTTCTCTGCCTGCACAGGAGCTCTGGACCGCCGTCGGCGAACTGGCCTCCGTCGGTCTTCAATAAATAGTTTACTAATGTAATCACAATGTCATCTGTCATCGTCTCTTATCAGAGAGGACAATATATCATAAGCTCATTTTACGTCACACAAATTAATGATAATATACCCTAAATTATAGCATACCTATAGCATATAGAAAACCCTATTAATTATCATATCATTGTTTGTTAACAGTAAAATAACTAAAGTTTCAAAATCACTTGATCATTGATTAATGATGGTTATTAGAAAGTGTTACATTCTTTAATCACATTATATAACAAACTATTTAGCAGGTAATTTAAAAACATGTTCCCATTATAATTCAAGAGCCACATGTTTAAGACTTATTTGGGGGGGGACTTTCACTCATGTTTTGAAATTCTTAATGAACACTTAAAGCCGTGTTTATGAGGTCAAACGTCCACAGACTGGACCTTTGAATGATTCCTGCCACTGGTGTTTCCTGACTGACCACGACAGCAGACTCACAGACTAAAATGATGTAACCCCGATCAAGCATATTAAGTCTGAGGCCAAAGTGAACAGAACACGGACTGTTGAGTCTCGTCTGGTGAAGCACAAAGAAAGCGCCGAGGTAAAAAACAACAGAGCAACCGTCCATGACAGTCTGGGTCCAACATGGTCAACAATACAAACAGACGACCCAAAAACTGCAAGAACCATGCAAACTTCATCAGGTAGGCTGAAGTGCTTCACGTGCTGCATTTAGAAACAAATGGAGAGGAAGCGATTGGGTTCATGGGCCGAGGTGACGTCTCAACAGGAGGATGTGTAGAGTTTCTGCAGGCCTGGTGGCGAGGGGGAGCCTGTTCCACCATTGTGGAGCCAGGACCGCGAACAGTCGGGATTCGGTCGAGAGGTAGCCGGGCCCCCCCTCGTAGCGAGGGAGAAGCAAGCCGATTGGCAGCAGCAGTGGACAGGCTGGGGTGTTTGGCTTGGCCCCGTCCTGGGTGTAGGATGGGCCTGAGCCATTCGCAGCACGGTGACTCTGATTGGAGCAGCCAACAGTAGCCAGTGCAGGGCGGCGTAGTGAGGGAGAACTGGGGCAGGTTGAAGGCCGGCTGAGCTGCTGCATCCTGGATGAGCTGTCGGACGGCACGGCAGCCAGGAGAAGCGGTAGATGACGAGGCCCCGGACCAGAACCTGCGCCGCACGCTGGGTGAGGAACGGACGCGTCCTCCTGATGTCGTGGAGGGAGAGTCTGCAGGAGCGGGTTGTCACAGCGATGTTGGCAGCGAAGGACAGCTGGCCCAGGTTCCGTGCAGTCTGGGACGGGGGGACTCAGAGGAGAGTTCTCATAATGTCCGCAGAGACAGATCTCTGGTGGGCTGTGAGGCTCTGCAGGGTGATTTCCACAAGGACTGAAAATGGAAACCAAAGCTGCCTGGCAGGTAGGAAAACACACTCGTGACATCCAAACGCTGCAGTCTTGGAAGATGGTTGGCAGCAATGTCATGGGATAAAACAACAGTGCACCTGTACTTTACCGACGTGTTGCAAGACGCTCTGCCTGTACACGTGCTGACTGAGCTTTGCTCTGGTTTCATCTGTCCGATCGGTAACTGATGAACTGCCGGCATCTTGTTGGAAAACAAACATTAATGTTCTGACCGAGCGGAGGTCGCCCGTCGGTAAAGGTACAGCATCGTGCTGAGTGGAGTTTGGGAGACGGGTTTTTGGTGCTGCTCGTACCTGCAGGTGATTCTGTCCCGACTCCTCCTGAGGTACTGCGTTGGTGTCCGCCGTCTGTTGCTCCCTGGCCTCTCCGTCTGTCACCGCAGCCTCCGTCTGAACTCTGCTTGGCAACAGATCTTTGGTAGAGCCCTGGCTTTGGCTCCGTGGCTGTCCTCTCAGCAGAACCCTGTTTACGGCACTCATGGCGGCTTCGCGGCACAGAGCCATGAGGTCTGCGCCCACGTAGCCTGGGGTGAGCCGCGCCAGCTGCTGGTAGTCAAAGTCCTCCGGCAGCCTCAGCTTCCGACACAATGTCTTTAAGATCCTGACAGATCACAAAGCGTTCGGTTTAATGTTCAGCAGCGTGACAGTGATAATTTGGTAAACGCCTCAATGCCAAAGATTTGCACATGACCTTGTGTTCACTTCAAAGAAGGTAGAATCTACCAGACACATTTTGGATGCGATTCAAACTGAGCAACAGACACAGTCATACGAGCTTAAATAAATTAAATATGCAGCTGTTTGACTAAATCATTTGACAGAATCCCTAATGAAGGAAGGGTGTACTCGATGAGCCGCTCCTCTCTGCTCACTGTTGACAGTGTGAAAGTCAGCTGCGCCCCCATCAACAGTGAGCCGGGAAGAAATCTGGAGATTTATGTGGAGCTTTGACAAAACCAGTAAGTAGAGGACAAAAGCACAACTAGAAATGAGATTACTAAACTAGATTATCACGACTACAGTATCTACAGCATTGCTCTACAATCAGGGAGGGCTTACCTGAGACGAGCTGCTTCGTCAGGGATGCCCAGGCAGATCTCTCTGTCGAAGCGTCCGGCTCTGCGGAGGGCGGGGTCCAGGGAGTCTGGCCTGTTGGTGGCACCGATGACCAGGACCTGAGCTGTCACTGTCAGACCGTTCAAGTCTGCCAGGAGGGAAGCACCAGGAAAATGTCAGTTCACCTGTGGAGGACGCTCGCTTTAGGCGCCTTTGTTCTATTTTCTAACTCTTTGACGGCCCCTTCACATTTAGCTTAATATGAAATGTCTAGCAGCTCCTCAGTCAGTCCATGTAGTGGTCTCAGATTTGGTTTGAGGGATACTGAGGCTATGGTGGTGCCTTAATCTGACTCTATATTGGAGAATTCAGGTGTGCAGCAGGTGTTTGGAGGGTTGTTGTCAGTGGCATGACACACACTCGTGGTGCAGATTTGATAGCATTCTGTTTGCATCTGTTTTACACATTGTACACTGCAGTAAGTGGTACTCTATTTGGTCCATCGATGTGACCTCTGCTGAATTGGTCAACGTCAAAGGTGTAAATATCATTAATGAAACGCGTGTTCCAGTAAGCGTGACGCTTCCTGAGGGGAATCCTGTATCCTACCGTCCATGCAGGTTAGCAGCTGGGCTACAATCCTCCTCTCCATGTCTTTAGAGGCCACCTCTCTCTTAGGGGTGATGGCATCTATCTCATCTATGAACAGGATACATGGGGCAGAGCTCTGCAAGATAAAGACACGGCCTCCATTATGTATCATGTAGCTGTACGGTGTCCGCAGTACCACAGGAACCTGGGCCTACCGCACCTCTAACGGTAGAAAAGAAGGCGAGCACTACTAACCACAGCCAGGTCAAACAGCTCCCTGAGCTTCTGTTCAGACTCCCCGGACACTCCAGACACCAGCTCCGGAGCAGACACCTTCAACATGGGCAGCTGCAGCTCCTGAAACACACAGTCCGACCTTTACTCAGGTCCCACTAACTGTGTGAGTGTGCAGCATTGAAGCAGCGATGAAGAGAAAGAAATCTCGGTGCTGTAGCATATAGTGTGATAGGGTGTATGTGAATGATACTGAAACTGTATGTGGCTCCAGACGGCACTCTCCCTGGCTTAAAACCTGTTACTTTATCAACAGTGGTTGTTTCCGGTATATAAGTTGACTTTCCTGGGGATGTAGGCCGCCTCGGATTGTGTTTGGAGAAGATATAAGAGTTGCCGCTCACGTACTTGCCGAAGCAAAAAAAAGTGTCTTTTCCAGCTTGTTCTTAAGTTTTTGGTATGTGTGTGGTTAACACCACTGACTGGTACAGGTGATCAGGGGTTCGATTCCCGGTCAGGGCGGGGCAAAAGCCACGTAGACCCTCAGGCAAGGTTCTCAGTGCCACTTGCCGACCTCAGGCACAGGTGTGTGTGTGTGTGTCTGGTCATGTTTTAAAGTGGGGGAGCAAACTTGCAAAGAAACATATTTGGCAGGGGGTCTGGGGGGGGCCTCCCTCCAAAAGAATGATGTTATTTAAAACAAACTCCCAGCATTTCTCCCCCACATAACCTGACTTATAGTAACAATAGAGGATCATTTCTTTTGGCAGAGTATTAAACAGCCACGTGACCCTTAAAAGAGCCGACGCGTTGATTCGGCTGCTTTGCGAACGTCCCACCTCCACAGCCGAATCTCATCCAATCACAAACCAGTGCTGCATTTTGACACTGCGGCTAATGATCAGCGGCGGGTTCGACTGAACCTCATCCAAGGGGGGTCCAAAAAGGTGCGATTTATTTTTTTTTTATTTCTTGTTTTTGACAGTTGCTGAAAATAGTAAAACAATCTTTGATATAGGCTGCTTATATATAATCACCTGACTGTATGAGGAGTTTATTTTTAAAAAGACAAAAAATGGGGATGCCTGTGCTCCACTGGCTCCGTTGCTCAGGCGCCTGTGTGCACGTGTATGTACGGTATATGTATTAGTATGTTACAACAGGAGGATACTTTCTCTAGGGGCCGCCTTTGTCCAGTACTCACCCCGGCCACAGCCTGGGCCAGCAGGGTCTTTCCACAGCCAGGAGGTCCATGGAGGAGGAAGCCCCTCGGTGGAACCATTCCCAGCTGCTGGTACACCTCGGGGTGACGAATGTGGATCAGCAGCTTACACACGTCCTGCAATAATGTCAAAAAATCGCAAGTGGAAACTGTAAGTGTGGAGGCGGCCGTGGTTAGCTGTCAGAGGTGGGGGAGTGGCTCAGGAGAGCAGAGTCAGGGGCAGCTGAGTGGCACAGCTGCGGCTTGTTGACTAACTATACTCTCCCCTTTATATCTAGTAGATATGTATCTGTCCTGAAGAAGGACTCTCACACACACGTTGGCAGAGAGAAAGGACCTCGAGCTGCCCAGGACAGCCAGGCTCGGCAGCGGCGAGGTGGAGGGGTAAAGTATTACTGAGCAGCATTGTGTGTGTGTGTGTGTGCGTGGGACGGCAGAACCAACAAAGAAACCCTGCTTGCAACTGAAAAGCAGCGTCTCTCTCCAAGCCGGGGAACTCACGGTAGCACGAACCTGCCACAATAACATACGCTCAACACTGCTAAATTAAAGCCCCGTTGTGCTGGATTTGAAAACTTCGGACTTTGGTGACTCCTAGTGGACACTGTGGCTGACTGCAATGCACTGCACAAAACAATCTGGCACAGGTTAGCAGTAGCAGGGTTTAAAGGTACTAACCGTTAGCGTCTCCTCATTACCGCCCACATCTTCGAACTTCAGGGTGGGGTACTGCAGCTCTGGGGACTTTGATTTAGCTGAGAAGTAATTCATACAGAAAGAATAGAGCACTGTCACGAGCATCACAGTGGACGGTGGTAACTTGCTATAGGTGTCATTATTTTTGCAAGCTAAATAAATAACTTGATAAATAAAATGATGTATTCATCAATAATGAAAAGAACGGTCAGCTGCAGCCCTACAGGCAACGCTTGACAAGCTCAGTGAGGATTTCATTGTTGTGTGGTGTTCAGTAACAGGGGAAGACCTTTCTTGATCAGGGTGCGAGACTCCGTAGTTTCAGTGGAGGTCTTGGTCCTTTTTTTTGGCTTCTTGTGAGATTTCTCAGGCTCCAGCATGGAGACAACTGTCTGCTGGTGACAAACGTACACGGCAGTCAGCGCAGCGTACAGTACAAAGGGAAGGTACATAACAGTCAGAGAGTCCGGTTGTCAGGTGGCCACACAGACTCTCTGGGTTTTAGTGTTTAATCGGTGGGGTAAAACGTGCACCAGTCTAGTTTAGGTTCTGTCATTATTCATTATTAAGTTACAGTTGAACAGCAGACACATGCTTTTGTGGGCAAAGAAAGAACTCCTCCCCCACAGCTGGAGCCCCTCCCATCCCTGACAGGGCCAGAGACGGTAACGGGTTATGAGAATTCCAACGATTCTTGGTTAAGGACAATAAGTTGGAATTGTGTAAAACTACAGGGAATGTGACTTTGAATCCACATCATATATACATCCACATGGAATGGTGTGTACCAACCATTTGAAGTTGCACAACATGAAGTGGAGGGAGTTTCTATTATGAGCAAATGAAATCCAGAAGTTAATCTAACAGTGTGGGCCTAACGCCACAGCTGTAACAGTACCACTGCTAACTAAATAAAACCCATCACAGAATTTCAAAATTAGAGACGTGGGCTGCACTGAGTGTAACATTGACTGCTGTCTGAAATGCACCCCCCCTTCCTCAGGTGGAATAGGGGAGGGTGAATCCTTATGTACAGGTTCCTGCTGTCATAGCTTTTGCACTGTTAGGCACTGCGGTGGGCAAGTCACCTCCCCTCAGCTCTAAATGGCTGATTACTGACCTGCCAGTGATGCATCACAGGCTCCACTCAGCATCTGCCATTAAGGTGCAGTTTGACCTCATCACAGGAACATCATATCAACTTGCCAAGTGGAAAATGTCCCGCGCACTACATGGTCAGTGGGATTTAAGGGATCCTTGTCAAGAACGTTGGTTTCTGTTCTGTTTTATTTTGGGGGGTGTCCCGGTAGCTCACCAGGAGTCAAGGCTGAGTCCTAACCTGCTGCATGTCGTCCCCTTCCCTCTCTACTGTAGCAAATAAAAGATCTAGTTATTGGATTTCTTTTCTAATCTATTCAACAGGCAGTATTCCACATTCTGAGCTTTCTTCTGTGGGCCAAAACAACTTGCAGCTGTGTAGATTCAGACGTTTAAATAAGGAAAACGAGGTGACATTTCTAAGGACTGCTGGCAGCAACACCTACTGGGTGACAGCGTCCGGATGCTAACTGTCCTGCGTCTTTAAGGACCCCGACATGCCCGCCACTGCTACATACATGAGTTGCGGTATTAGTTGGCTCCTCTTCACACAGGTCGATGAGGATGTTGCTCTTCTCGGGGCCTTTGCCTCTATCAATGAACCAGCCTCCCGTGGAAACCAGCGTCCCTGCACTGGCCGAGCTGGCAGCAGGCTGAGCTCTCCTGGGCGAGCAGGCGCTGGAATCAGGGTTTCCCTTTCGGTACAGAGACGTAATGGAGCTGTTCATGTGGTTGGTGGGCTGTGAATGGCAAAAAGCAGCAGCAGGGAACGGTTAGAGCTCAAAAAGGGCTGTCCAAGAACTGGAAAGTGTGCTTGATAGCCGCCTGACCCCGAGTCAGATGACAGGCTGGAGGACAGTTTCATCTCTGAGATGGGCTCAGGATGTGTTTGGTACAAAAACTTGTAAGAGAGGGAAGCTGCGAGCGTAGCTCTATACACCTTTCAGACACGGCATATCTTATGAGTTAGCAAGCTAGAGGTAAAGGTCGTCACCAATCCAAGGTTTGACAAGCAGACCCGAACACGTCCCAAGATGTTGGACTGGACCTTCAGTCAGTCTGAAGGAGAGCAGCCCCAGCAGACAAATCAACACTCAGATACAGGGCTTCCCGTGGATCACGAGTCACCCCGGGCCTGGACGACACAGCACTAACTTTAGCACTAAAAGCTCCTAACATAGGCACGCAGTCCGCGGCCGTCGTCCCTTGGGGACAAAAGACGTAATGTCAGTCCCATATGTCCGCTTGGCTTTTTAGTCATTTGTAGGACGTCTCAGGAATGACTTTCATCCCTCTTTGGTGGAGAGTTGCCCAGTGTGCCAAGGAACAGGTGAAGGGACAGGTGTGGCCATTTATAAAGTGCTTTAAAGAGCCACTTCATACCAAACCGGAGAGCTTTGTTTCTCTCACCTGTTCACGGCTGTAGCTCTGTTACACCTGTATCTGCACTCACAGTGATGTCGCAGCGTACCCACGCGCCCTGGACTGCACTTCTGCAGCACTGCAGCTAAAAGAGAAGGTCAACTAACCCTGGCAAAGACTTCCAGCTGCCGTTAAATTGCTCTTCACTTTCCGACTCCTGAACTTGGATCAGCATGAATCTGTCAGCATGGGCCCGCTGATTTCTCCCTGAACACATTTTAACTTTTTGGACAACGACTTTTGTCAATATCCCTGCAATACGTTTCATCTAAACTTCAGCAAATGTACAGGAAGTATTTGAACAAACACGGGCAACAAAAAAGATGTATTTGTTTTTTTGCAGTGCCACAATGTTGCAGTAATTCCTCACCAAAGTCTTGTAGGTGTGGTCGATGTCGCGCTCACATCAAATTACTGCCCACGCAGTGGGTAAAAACGTTCAGTGTCTTGCTCAAGGACACCTTAATATGTAGACAGGAGGAGCTGGGGAGGAAACCGCCAACCCTACGTACAACCAAAACCCTGAGCTGCACCGTTAGCTACACTCGAGTTCAAAAGCAACCGATTTCACAGGACAGGTGCACACATGTACTCTGAGCGATCCTGCAAAACACCGGGGCGCTAAAGCTTCAGCTTGACGGCGCATCACTCTGTGCATTTTGACACAGATCCAGAACCAGATTTAAAAATGTAAACATTATCGATTATTTAAATTTACATTTAGTCATTCAGCAGACGCGCTTATCCAAAGCGACTTCCATGTGAGAACGTTCACAAACCGAAGGCGCAGCTTCGGGAGCGTTTTGGGGTTCAGTATCTTGCTCAAGGATGCTTCGACGCATGGCTGGGGGATCGAACCGCCGACCTTCCGATTGGCAGGCGACCGTTCTGCCACCAAGCCACGGCCCTCTTTCACAGGACTGCGCAGCCTTGGTGAAGGCTCTCTCCGCGGGAGATATGGGAGTATGCTTAGCTAGCCAACGGAAGTAATATAAGCTTATAATTCCTTCCATTGCCCTCAGATTTACCCTTCACACCCTTTCTTACAGTGTTCTCCAGAATGTGCTCATCGCTGTCAGAGGACTCCTCTGAGCTGCTGCTGCTGCTGCCGCTGCCGCCGCCATCACTGTGAACACACAGGTTGGAATGGCATTAGTGTACATTTGAACAGCGAGTATGAGTACAGCGGAGAGAAGGCCTGCTTCGAGGCACCGAGGCGGTCGGCAGCGGTCCTTTACCCAGCGTCACCGTGGCTGTGCTTGGCTCTCTTAGCCAGGTGTTTGCTCTCCAGGTGAGTGAGCCCAGACTCCTTCATGATTGCGTCATGCACTAGGAGAGGCAGATGGAAAAGACACATCAGAGTCATGTTCCAAAAGAAGAGTTCGATCATGAATACTGGAGCGCTCATCTGTCTAATTCCTTTTGTTTTCTCAAATTTGCAGAATATTTCTTTTGAAATAAGGTCTTTTCTCCTGTGATCACATGACAATAAATCCATTATCAGGACTCAAACTAAGTCAAAACAATCCTCTTCCCCCTCGTCCTGTCTGTCTGTCCTTCCATACGCATGTAAGCCAAACTACTGTCACGCTGTAGTGAGGCATCAGTCGACTTTGGCCTCTCTTACCTTTCTCTACTTGAATCCTGAAAGCTGTCTTGTTTCTTCTGCCATACTCCATTCTAAAGACACAATACAAAGCAAACACGTCATGCCTTTTCATTTACACACACACACACACGGACGGACGGACGGACATGCACTCGGTGCGGCTTCACGGAGGCGCTGACCTTTGGAGCGGTGTCAGAGAGGACAGAGTGAGTGAGCAGCCCGGGTACGTGGGAATAGAAGTGTCTGTGCTCACTTACTGGATGATGTCCTGAATACAAAAGTCAGCGTAGGCCAGACGGAAGCAAAGGCTGCGCCGAGCCACCACCTTGCTTTGAGCCGGACCTGGGGCCTCACTTATAAATCTTTGTGTAGTATTTGCGTCAGAAGTGGCAGCCGGATGAAACACAGGACGTGCGTACGCACAGAAATATACAGATTTATAAAACCGTGCGCGCACACATCCTGCGCAGTTTCCCCTTAATAAATCACAATCAGTTCTAAATGTAGCGCAGCGTTTGCGGCTTCGTGTCACGCCCATAGTTGCCCATAAATAGTCCGTGAACCGCCCACAAGTTAATGTTAATCGATTGGGAAATCATGGCAAACACAGAGAGGAGAGGAGAAAAACGTAACTTCACTCAGTGTGAAGTGGAAGTTATCGTTGGCGAGGTGGAAAAGAGGAGAAACATGTTGTTTCAATGATTCCGTAGCTGATGAAGACATGTTTACTATGAGAACAACTTTCCCCGGTGGACAATTAATACATCTGTCTATACATCTCCCTAATATCTGTCTGTCTAACTGCATCTACGTCTGCTCGCCCATGTTCCCGTCAAGTTTGCTTGTTATAAGCACCAATTATTGCGCAGAGAGCGGCGTACGCCTTCTTTTGTACATACGGAATGTTCAGAAATGAGGCCCCAAATCCCCGTTGTGATGAACTTGCCTGTACAGTTTCTGCAGTTCCAGGGCCATGGCTGAAAGGTCCACATATTCGCTGTTGCTGGACGCCAGATACTGTAAACAGAAGTGAACGTGAAACAGGGTCAGGCCTCTGATCACCTGAAATCCACGCAAGGCCACGAGCAGTCCACGCTGTCCCAGGACTTCCAGCCGCTCCCTCTGTCTCTGCTCAGTTACGGCTTTGGAAACGGAGCGTAGTACTGCTGTTAGGACTTTGCTTGGCGAAAGGCTGATTCATTTGTCATACTTGTCATGTCTTTATTGGCACCCTTGTTTGCATTTTGTGGATGGTGTGCTCTGAAAGCTGATGAGAAGGTGTGTGTGTGTGCGTGCAGTCTAAGAGGAACTGCTACTACTTCTACTGAGTTGGGAGACTATGCAAACATTTGCATTTCGGCGTATCTGTTAGGCAGACGGGGGAACGAGGAGGTGGACCCGTACCTGCTCCACGCGCTGTCTGAGCCGACCGTCCAGCAGGCCAACACTTCGATTCTTCATGGCTGGGCCTCCCTGAGCCTGCGGCCCGATGGACCTTCAGAACAGGGTGAACGCCGGATTATTCCCCTTATCCATTTACTCATTGACCTTACCGTTCTGATCTCCTGTATGAACAGAGGAGAGATACAGGCTATACAATGAGCACAGCTAATCCACCGGTCTGCGGAGCCGGAGCCAGGCAACGGAGCCTGAGGGTACCACCCCACGATCTGGTACCAGCCCACCATCTGGTACCAGCCCATCTAGGGAGCCACTGTGGAAGCAGTGCTTGAGTGATCTGCAGGCATCGTTGCTAAGGGCTAACTGTTAGCTATGGCTCTCGTACAACATGAGGAACAGGACTCGGGCCAAACTCCCCCACTAGCTTCAGCGGCTTCCCCGAGCCACGTGGCTACTCACCTGAAGAAGAGGGGCCAGCACGCGGACAGGTGTCACCGCTCACCTTGTACTGAGGCTGCTGGCGGTGTGATGCGGCGCACGGCACTGACCCCGGAAACCAACCGGAGTGCATCCGGGCGTGGGCTTTCAAAATAAAGCATGACCTCTCTCACTATTGCAACATAATGTCCCCATATTGGGGACTGTGCAGCAGAACGACGTTTGGCGTTTCGCTCTGCTGTAACATTACCTGAGGAGCAGCAGGTCAGACGGAACTTTATTTCGCCGGTTGGTTTCAGGGGACCTTTTTACCCGAGGTTTCTGCTGCTCCAGAAAGCCGTTTGAGCCGCCACGTTAGTAAACCGGCGATGCGCGGCGGCAGAGCTGCCTTCGCTTTCACTTCCTCGTCAGGTGTCTGACAGGCACCCTTCCTCATCAGCCTGCCGGAGAGCAGCCGTGTTGTGTGTGTGTGTGTGTGTCGGTCGGCGCGGCGGCGGCCATGAAGGACGGTGTCCGAGCGGCAGAACGGGCGGAGGCTTCCCGCCAGGAGCTTTATGAGGACTACGTGAAGAGTCACCTTCAGCTGTGTACGCGGGTTGGGCCGTGCCGCGATGCCTGCCTGCTGAAGAAGGCGGCACAGTTCCTGCTGAGGGACCCGGAACCCGCAGGAACCTTCACCGTGTTCCCGTTCTCGCAGGCTGTTCTCCAGGGTTCTGCTGCCCTGAGCGCAGACTACAGGAAGCTGCTGCCCGCTCTTATCAAGGCCGCCGAACTGCTGGAGACCGTCTGCGTCAATCTCTTCCTCCAGCCCTGGAAGAAGGAAATCAAGACACTCAAGGTGCCACTCTTTCTTTCTGTCGTTCTTTCTTTCTTTCTTTCTTTCTGTCTTTCGTCAGCCCCCACCCCCCCACACACACTCTTTCCAGGTAACGTTAATTACCTCCTTCCCTGAATTCAAACGATGTGTGCAGCTGTGGGTCAAAGTCTGCATCCATCTCTGTCGTGGAATAATGTTGTGCAGTACTGGAGGACTATTTGTTGTATTAAGTACTGCAGTTCAAACCGTAAAGGTTCTGGGATTCTGGATGGGTTGTAGTATATAGACATGGACATATGGCAATACTCCGCACATCAAAAATGTATAAAATCGTATCGTGATAATATCGTATCCTGAGGCCTCTGCTGATTCCCACCCCTAATACATCTCTGATATGTTGGTAGGATCGCAAAATATTTTAGAGTTAAAAAAGGAGGTCAGATTGCGGCCAGGCTTCGTTAGTTCTGTATGTCTGGGTTACCTTTACACAGTTACCACACAACTACATGCTACGTTTGTTCATCATTACGCAGCGAGCATATACACGCACTCCTACGACATTATTCCGAAAAACTCGAGCTGTGAAAGGTCCCGACATGTTAAAGTGGGAAGGCAGTATTTACCTGAAGCTGCTGCGACTGAGTCGGCCGCACTGCTGAGAGCCCTTCTGTCAAACACAGTCACCCCAAGCTGAAAACCTTTTGCCCTGCTACGGTGCCTGACGATGGCAGCGTCAGCCGCTCTGCTCCCTACATATCGCGGTCGCAGCTCTTTAATAACCAGATCCTTCATAACCAGACAGTTTCTTTATAGACACTTGTGGATGAAATATATTTGTGTTTCTCTGTGTCTCTTTCAGACTTTTACTGGTCCCTTTGTTTACGGTCTCCTGCCCGTCCTCAGCAGTTCTACCATTCAGTCAGTCCTGGCCTCTATTGGCTACCATCCCCACACTGATGCTCCACAAAGGTAGGGAACCGGGAGAAGCAGAACCACAGCAGTTGATGCAGTAGACCTCCGGCCACAGGGCCTGTTCTTGCAGCTGCTAGGGCCCCACGCCAGCAGAAAACACGCACTTCCCCTTGTAAAGCAGTGTAACAGGCCTTAACCTCAGTCAAGTAAGTGCGCGACTTCAAACATCTACGCAAAGCATGTCGAGAAAATGGCCCCTCAGAGATACTGGGCCCTAATTCAGGGACAACTTCTCCATCCGATTTTCAAAATGCGTGCAAACCACTGACTTGTGAATGTTCTCAATCACATTTGATCCTAAATTTCACTCCTTGGTTTTATCCCAGCACCCAGTGTTCCCACAACATCTCGCATGTGGTCGTTTAGCTGTGAACTGCGTGGACTCTTTTAAATGTCAGCAGTGAGATCTGGGGGTTAGGGGTTGGGAGTGAATCCTGAAGCAAAGAGCCCGACATGCTGGATTCGTCTGTGAGAATGCCCTGTTTCTCCTCAGCTGTCCCCTTTACTGTCGCTGTGTTTCAGCGAGTACAGACTCCGGGAGGATGCTAACCCAGAGCGAGCCATGCTGGTGGGCTTTGAGCTGCTGCTGGCCAGGGTGGAATGTTCCCACCTCCTGGAGCTCCTGGACAACGACCAGCTGGGACCACGGGTAAGATCAGAAGCCAACCAGCCACGTTTCACATGTGCCATATCATTGTCCAATCAAACAGCAGCTGCTGCAGTAAATTGGGCAGTGTTGTGCTTTGTTTAAAGCCACTGTAGGAAGCTCTATGGGATTAAGCACCTTTCAAATGATACTGATGGCAGACGCTTTTGTTTGTAGAAAAATGACATCATCCTGATGGAAAGTGGTCAAAAGTGTGTTTCCAGTGTTCCCGGGTCCGATCCTACACGGAGTGGCTTTGAAAGAGATGAAAACAAAGAAAGTAACATGCATCATGAGGCGACAAAAGCAGACGCTTGAATGAAAGGAAGAATATAGTTCCGGGCTGCAGTGAGCAGAGTCCATTACAGTGACAGGCTGACAGTAAAGCAATGCGTTGAAACCGATCACACAGTAGGCTCCTGCTATTGAAAGGCCTTTTGCTTCAGACAGTGGTTGAGTACACAGTGTAATTCACAGTGAGTGAATACAAACACGTGTCCCTGCCCTCTACCCGGTACATGTATGCAAATGAATGGCAGCCATAGGAAGTGGTGAAAGCCCACGGTGACTGGTTCTCATTTCATGGCTTCCATGTGACAGTTGTGATCTTACACTGCAGGAGTGGCTCGAGGTTCTCCACAGGAGAGTGGGGCCTACTAAACTGGAGGAACCCACAGAACAGAAGACCCCAATAGGGCCAAAGGAAGAGGAGGAGGAGGAGGAGAAGAAGAGGGAAGATGCAGGTAGAAAAGAGGTAAGACAGAGTCCAGAGGGAAAGAAAGAAAAGGGAGCTGAAAGCAAAGCAGCAGGACCAGAGAGAAGAATGCTGCTAAGATTCCATTCAGTTTTGTTTCTAAAAGGAAAACCTTCCTTTTTAGAGGCAGAAACCTCGAGCAGAACCAGACTCAGGGTGTGCGGGGGGGGGGGCAATGCAAATTCCACATAGAATTCTACAAAAAAAAAAATAATGTAATGGTAGTGGTAATATTAATAAAATAATAGTGATTAATAATAGTAAAAGGACTAATAATAATAATTGTCAGAGGGGCAGCAGGGGGCCCACAGTCACAGATCCAGGGTCTGCAGCTCCGGAGGCACAAATACCTGCTGAAAGTGGCAGTAAGAGAGGAGAGAGGGAGGACAAAGCACAAAACTCTGGGAGGGGGAAGAAGTCAAGTTAGTGACATGCATTTATGGGATGAGAATGCATACGGATGGAGAGGAGGACAGAGGGGAAGAGAGAGAGGTGCATCATGGGAAGTCCCCCGACAGTCTAGGCCTATAGCAGCATAACTCAGGTTCACCTGAGCCAGCCCTAACTATAAGCTTTATCACAGAGAAATGAGGAGATGGTGTCTGCCTCCCGAACCTGACCTGGGATCTGATTCCACAGGAGAGGAGCTTGATAGCTAAAGGCTCTGGCTCCCGTTCTACTGTTGGAGACTCTAGGAACCACAAGTAGCCCTGCATTCTGAGAGCGCAGTGTTCTAGTGGGGTAATAAGGTGCTATGAGCTCTGCAAGATACGATGGTGCCCGACCATTAAGAGCTTTGTAGGTGAGGAGAAGGATTTCACAGGGAGCCAGTGCAAAGAAGCTAATATTGGAGAAATATAATCTCTTTTCCTAGTTCCTGTCAGTACACGTGCTGCAGCGTTCTGAATCAACTGGAGAATCTTAAGGGACTTTTTCAGGCTGCCTGATAATAAGGAATTAAAAGTAATCCAGCCTTGGGTTTGTTGAAGTTCTCTTTAAGTCCCAACAGCAATCAATAAATCAAATGCTCTGGGGGAAAAGAAGAGAAAAATCTGGTATATGTGGCTGTCGCAGGCCTGTAATAGGCCAAATAGATCCAAACAGCGCTATTAAACTAATATGGTATTGTTTCTCCTTACCTCTGGTAACTATCAAAGGAAGCATATGCCACATTGCACACTTGAGTCATGTAACAAAGACAGGCTAACAGGTTGGCATGGCAGCATCTAAAAATCCAGGGTATATAAGGTGCTTTGGTCCAGCGAGCTGTAAGCACGCTGCTCCCCGCGGACGCCACACACACTGGGACCGCGGGTCCTAGAGCAGCTGCACTGCCACCAGTGCAAGCTGAGCAGGTGTAGAAGACATGTGTGAGGGGGACACGGTTTGGAATTTGCTTAAACGAAAAAGACTTGTGTGTCAAAATACACGAACACACCCAAAACAGAGCGTGAGCTGACCGGCTGAAGAACCAGGTTAACAAACAGCAGCAGCCTGAACAAAGCAGCTGCAGTCAGCTCTGCTTTACGTCTTCAGGTCCCTCTGAGTTTGGACACCAGGCTTCCAGTGGACCCCCAGCCCAAGCCTCGACACTGCCGCCCCATCAGCGTAGACCAGTCCATTATGGAGATGCAGATGATCTACCCTGACCTGGTCTTCAGGGGCCGCCCTCTGCTACCGGACAAACGCCACAGCAGCAGTAAAGCTGCTCACACTGCCGGCGATAAGCACCACAGTGACGACAGCACGGCGGCTGAGCTCCCCACGGCAGATTGTATTAAAGGCACCAAAGCTGCTGCTGCTGCTGCTGCTGCGGCGGCGGCGGCGACGACCTCCCGCGGTAAAAAGGGTGGCAGCAGAGCTGAGGAAGCGTTGGGTAATGACCGGAGCAGTGGTGGGACCGCCGGCGCAGGAGACCCCGTCAGCAGCAGCCTCAGGACCAGAGACGGAAGCAGAGTTGATAATGAGCTCAGTGGTCCTCAGGCCATTTCCCTGCACATCACTCTGAGGGCTGCGTCCACAGCAGAGCCCAGCCTGAAGCCTGGAGAGTCTCAGCCCACCGCAGAGCCCCCTGCCTGGGCACAGCAGCAGACTGCAGCAGGTAACACACACACACACACACACCGTCACAGAAGCTGAATACTAACTGTCTGCCCATGAAGCTACTACTATAAATTCGGCCATGTTCCATAATAGCAGCCAGTTGTCACCAAAATCTCATTCCGTAATAATAATAATAACTGTATGTGTGGACTATGATCCACTGTGAAAAACATTATATGCACGTCTAAAGAACATAATTTCAGGTAATATATGTACAACATTTCAAATAAACTGCACTGACTAGCAGAAATGGTGGCATATGTAGTTGTTTTAAAAAGAACTGGGAAACAGTAATGAGCAAGTACGGTGAACGAGTACAGCAGTCTGACAGCTATTTCAGGTTGTTTTCGGCTAACTGACATGAATTAGACTTTATTTAAAAATGAATTACCTGACGCATTAAGGTGGAACCAGAGATACCCCAAGGATAGCTACCACAGTGTACACTGCAGGGCAGCATGTCTGATGCTTGACAAAGTGCTGCTGCCTAATGCTGTACAGTGTATATATCCTCATATTCTTCATTATGTTGTTGCATTACCGACTCTCCTGGGCCTCTCTGCACGATGAACATATCTTTTGGTTTCTCACTTGCGGTGCTGAAAATGCGCGGCACGTAGCCTGCAGAATAATTGTGAACCTGATTTCCACAGACCTCCAGGAGAAGAGGGCGGCCAACCCAGAGCCTCCCTCTCTGAGCTCCGTGGACGAGGAGCGGGAGCTGAGGGAGCTGGCAGAGAGGATGGGCCAGCTCCGTGTGCAGGACAGCACGGCGGAAGAGAGGAGAGGAGAGGGCGAGGCGGCGATGGAGGCCGGTCCGGCCCCGAGCCACGCTGCCGGTAGATGCACCAGGTCCTCTCGGGCGAGTCACCCCCCCCTGCTGGGAGGCAGCCCAGGGCAGCGGGGAGGAGGAGAGGAGGAGCCGCTGGCACACAGCTTTGTTATTGTCCATCATGACCAGAAATAACGTGCGCGTATGGTAATGAATATCACAGCTACTGAGGCCCAAACCAACAGGCCCAGCCTCAACGGCACAGGTCTGAACGTGCAGGCCCACGTTTGTGCACACTCACTCAGGAATTTACTCAGCAATCCTGTTTCATCAGCTGAAAGGACTGTTCATTTTATTCAGCCGGCTTTGCAGCCACTTTGCCACCGTGTTGTCTTTACACTTCTGTAGGTCGTTTTCCACAGAAACGTCTCGGACTCGGACTTACAACTAGGAGGCTGCCATTTCCCCTCTCGTTTCTTTTTCCCCATTGAAGGCCCTTAATTTCATTATATAAATTTCAGGTATATCTATATGCAGTATATCAATGAAGATCAGCATTTTGTGGGTTTCTCACCTGACCTGTGTAATCCAGCCCACACGTGTAAATGTAAATGGCCTCTACTTGTATAGTCGTCCATCTACTCAAAGTGCTTTCACACTACATATCCCATTTACCCAGACACAATCATACACACACATTCATACGCTGATGGCAGGAGCTGACTGCCCATCAGGACAAATTAAACTAACCATTCACACACACTCACACACCGATGGCGCCATACGTGTAGTGTTAGTCTGTGTCTTAAAGACCATTTAGCAGACGCTTTTATCCAAAGCGACTGACTCGCACAGCGAAGGCGCAGCTTCGGGAGCAATCAGGGTTCAGTATCTCGCTCAAGGACGCTTCGACCCGTGGCTGGGGGAAGCCGGGATCGAACCGCCGACCTTCCGATCGGTAGACGACCCGCTCTTCCACCAAGCCACAGCCGCCATCTAGTGGTGAGCCTGCAGTCTGCAGCCATCTGAACGCCGCTCGCCTCCCCCTCCCCTTCCAAGCGTGTAGGGAAAAACTACGGTGGCCGTGAAAGGCCCTGTCGAGAGCCAGTGTTTCTGGGCTGCCGTAGGAACACGGCGGCCCCGCTCCCTCTGTAGATCTAAAGCTTCATTCTAAGGTGATGAAGAACACAATGGCCCTTATTCTCAGCTGATTCTGCACTATATTCAGCCGCCTGTGCCACACTGGGCCTTTAACAGCTGTCAGTAAGCTGAGGGTCCCAGCAGGCCCCAGCTGGGATTTGCATGCTGCAGACGTTTGAATCACATTTAGCCTTTAACGTCTTTGAACGATTCACACAGCTGATTGAGCAGATCAGGAGCCTCGTGTTACTTAAGACGACAGCTCCCGCGGGGTAACAGGTTTTCTCCAACAGGGTTGGCTCTGCTCAGATGGACTTTTCAACAGCAAAGGAAGCCAAGTGGCTCCCTCATATTTAGTGAATTCCGCTCCTGCGGACTCTGGCCGTGTTGCAGATGAATTCCAGCTCGGATGTGTGCGCGCGCTCAGTTTAGTTTGGTAACTTCATTAACCATCGTCGCACTGTCACGAATCAAAGGAAGGTAAGCTTTAAGCGTGCCATTTACACCGCTTTCATCATTTGAAACCAGTTTCAGTCTACTCAGGGACACTTGCGTACGTATGGAGACAGAATATCAATATTACCAACGCAGCCTCCTTTCTGTCTGAAGTTTCGGTTGTCACAGACAACTCCTCCGAATCAGGGTAGGGTATCACGCTCTCGCCCCTGCAGGCCTCCTCGTGGCTGTAAAAACACCGTAGTTTATTGGACTACGCTGTCTCACTGCTGTTCATGTAGGACTGAATGACCCGTTTTTGTCTAGCCGACAGGGAACGGACCTCAGGTGCAGTGTTCCATACAACGTACTTTCCCTGGCACATTCTAAGGAAGCCTCTTTAGCTTTGCTATTATGTGCTGTCCATAAGTCATCCTGTTTTCATATAACATAGTGTCTTCTTTGAAACTTTTTCCAAAGGTTTGGGGTGAGACGTGGGCCTTTGTCATTCTCTTATCTCATGAATCATGAAGATTCTAACAAAATGTCCGATTGCTGGTGATTGTTGTGCCTATGCGATACCAAAAAAACCCACCTGTGGTATGTTCGTCTGCTGAATACAAGCAGGTTTTCAATAAAGCCAATTTTTCTATTTAACCAAGCCAAACTCCTCAAATGTATCAGTCTCAAGAAAACCACCACACAATAACTTTGTTTAGATAAAATCAAATGTGAACTTCAGCTCCTCCAGGTATGAGACCTGTTTTACTTGTAAAAATAGTATCACTAGTAACACCATATATATACATATATATACACACACACACCCACCTTAAAGGCCCTGAAAGTCTATTTTCTCGACGATACACAAAAACTGTTCAGAAAACTCTTCGGCTTAGCAAATGTTTTATGAGAAAACCCATTTGTGGGCACTCAGGGATCCACTCTTGATGAGTAACGCTGAATGTCAACTGAAACTTTGTTTCCAAGGAAACTCCGCAGGGCACCCTTAAAGGTGCTATGTAAATGAGACTCAGAACATTAGTCAAACTATTATACAGCCATGTAAAGACGCAGTGGAGTGATGGCGTGCTGAGCAGAGGAGGCCGTCGCCCTCTCTGCCTGTGTTGTCATGGCAGCCTCTCTGTGCTGTGTTTACGCCGCCGGTCCGGCTGCACGTGAAGCTGCTGGCTGTGAGCAGAGCGATATTACAGCTGTTTCTCTTCTCATCCATCGCGGAGAATTAAGGGTTTATTGCCACCAAACCAGAGCTGGGCATTGTTGGAACAGTGGAAGGACAGACAGAAACAGTTTTGGTGAATTTTATTCAGTTTTTGTCCAGTTTGAAAGGAGTGTGTGTTACGATGATCTGCGAGGTAAAATTACTGTTTTTCTCAATGGAGTGTGGTGGGCCGCAGTGCCCGTTAGTTTGGAGGTCTAGTGCGACATTTAGCGGCAGAGAATGATGCTTACAGCTCCTTTTAACAGAAACATCGTGATTTTTTTTCAATAGCTTTCATGTTATGTGAGTCAGTGGTTTAAAATCAACTAAGAACTAGTTTCATGATTAAAATAGTTTTATAAAATGGAGGAAGTGCTAACATAATATTAATAGATGTGGCCCATGTAATCTGAGCCACAGGGTCACCCAATATGAAAGCTTTTGAAAAGAATCATAACATAATTATTAAAAATATGTCTGCATAACAAAGGAAGTACAATATAAAGAGGTGTGGCCCCTGTGCCCACAAGAGTGGGTAAAGTGGGTGGGGCTGCATTAGGGTTATCAAGTACAGGAAACATTAAACAGCAGTGACATAGCATTCTAAACATCTATTTATATATATATATGTGTGTGTGTGTGTATTTCTGAGACACGTTCTCATCAATAACGCCAGCTCACGAAGTCTTCACTGACATCATTTTAAGATACTGACTTTTCCTGCTTCAGTTTCACGGGAGGAATGGGCCTTAAATGGACCCGTCGAGTCAGCAGACTTGGAGTGACTAAGCATGTCTCTCTCTGTCTCTCTCTCTCTCTATTTGCTATTCACTCAGATGTTACTCCCTGCACTCGCCCGCCGTGCTGCACAGCAAAACCTGCTTCACAGGATTCTTTAGACTCATGTGTGTTGGGTGATATCTGTGGGGCAGGACGTAGGCCGCCTCTCATCTCCAGCAGCAACAAAGAGTTCCACATGCAAAACCACCAAGAACCTTGTGGGCGGGCTATAGTCGGATTCACAGTCGGAGGGCCCCAGGCCCCAGGGGAAACTTTGTCTGTTGGGCCGCTATTATTAGCTTTGTTATTTGCCCTGCCCCGGGGTTTCTGTGAGGAAATGAGGTTACTGACTGAACAGCACTTTATTTAGTAATAAGACCCATGTGAGCACTCTAAACTAAAATAACTAAGGTCTTTAAATTCTGGGCCCCTCTACAAGACAGGGCCACGGGGGCAGGTAGTAATACGGCTCTGCCTTCGTTGATATTGGGTCTTAGGGGCGCAAGGTGAGACATTTGTAACAAATCGGCAAACAGCCAAATTACCAAAAACCAACGCCAAGGTCACCTGTGTTCATGTCAGGTCCTGGCAGTGTGTGTGTTAGAAGGCTTGTATCAGCATGTGTCAGGTTCCATTGCTTAACGATAAGTAACGATGTGCGGGAAGAAGCCATCCACGTAACAAACCTCTCCGACCAACACTGAAGCGCAGAGGATGCTTAAAATCCAAATACGGCAAAACAAAGAACAAAGGCTCCTTCGTTAACAGGAAGAGACGTTTCAACACTACGTCTTCATCAGGTCCCAAAATCGCTGAAATCTCTCCCCAGTACGGCTGCACTGTGGTCGCCTACAACGTTGGCCCACGTAGAGAGAGCAGTTGTCGAAAAGATCCAAATTGTAATCAGAATCGTGGCGCTCCAGTCGGGCGTGGAAACGTTTCGGTCAGTGTAACAGGTCGGTTGGGGTTTGGAAACGGCTTTCAGGAGTTCTTTGTGTGTTTGGGCATCAGAGGGAGCGCTCTGCGAGGATCTTGCCGCGGTTTTCTTCGTACTGGTGCAGCATCTTCTCGAGGTCGTGGTCAGCAGGAATCACCTGCACACACAAAAAGCTTTTTGTTTTATTCAGCTACTAGGAACCGATCGGAATTACAGGCCAGCAGGTGCTGCGGGGGACAAAAGAAAAACTAAACCACCGCGTGAAGACGGGAGCGATAGTGGACCTGGTCACAGCTCGACGGCCCACGAGCCAGAGGACAAGGCTCATCTGCGTGGTTACCTGGACACGATCCCTGCAGACTCGCCTGGATGGGACGGGTCACTCACCAGAACAGGAGCAGGAGGAGGGGAGGAGGTTCGCTTGATGAGCCAGTCCTCGTACAGCTGGTGGATGGCCTCCAGATACTCCTGGTGGACGGACACACACACACACACACACACACACACGGGACTGAGAGGGCACATGGGCTCACCTTCCCAATCTCCAAAAAGCCATCGGTTTAGCTGACTGACAGTTGGTCTGTAGGTTCAAGTGAAACCACACGTGTGAGTCTGCGTCCTCACCAGTGGAATGACTTTCTCCTCCTCTCTGCATCGTTGCTTCAGCCTCTCGTGGCAGGTGTGAGGAGACGACTGCAGGTAGACTGAGCCGGAGGAAACACAGAACTTCCATCAGTTCGGTTCTTTGTTGTTCTGCTCGCAGCGGAGCACAGGCGAAACAGAACTACAGTAGAATCTAGAAACAGAGTGCTTGGGTGCAGGTTAAGCATGTGTAGGACACCAGGGAACATTCAAATGTATTGCACTTGGCCCTGGGTAGCCTGCGCCTCTGACCTGGGGGCCGGACGCCTCCCGGAGAGGATGTCTGGGAGGCAGACCATCCTGTGGTTGCTACACTAGTTCAAATGAGGCCTTCATGACTGAGTGCGGGATCACGACGACTTGTCCTGCGGGGGAGGAGCTGCTGGACAACTGCTTACAACTGGAACATGATGAAGGACAACAGACTGAGTGTATTCAAACAGCCAGGCACTCTGCGCATCCCGACACGCTTCTTATTACTGGTTTATCTTCTGCTTTCTAAAGAGCGGGGTGACTGCAAAGAGAAGAATGTTTCCTACAAGGTGCACACACCCTGCTGTCAACACGGAACCCTTCACAAACCCGAGTGACCGTGCATATCTGAGGAACCGTGTCTCATGACTGCATATCATGGATTCAGAGAGGAGGCCTATACGCACTCACCATTTCCTTCTTTGGAAAAGAGGCTAGGCATGCAGCCATCGTCCAGCCACCATCACATGTACAGCACAGTCATCCTCTATGAATCACGGTCTACCAGTGAAGGCAACATGTTCTATTCACATGAACGCTGCCATCTGTGCAGGGTGATGTTTCACCTCACTGTTTACTGAGGATGTCAGAGGGCACTGCCAACCAGACTGGCGTCACAGGTAAAACCTGACCTCAGAGCAGAGCACGAACACCCACAGCTTCTAATCATGGTATCATTTCAATGGATCCTCAGTGTTTCTGTCAGAAATGAAGAGACCCACCACACCTACTGTACTTGTAATATGTAATAAGTGTGTGTGTGTGTGTATTCTCACCAATCAGATCGACTGGAATGGAAATGTTAGCTGTGATCCAATCAAACCACTCGCTGAGAACAGCATAGTCCACCTCTGGCATCTTCCCACTGAAGAAAAAAGCAAATCCAGCAACAGAACATCAGCATTTACGATGTCAGTAGGCAACGTGACAATATAAACCCCGAGACGATCTAAGCATCACAGATCTCTCTTTACTGTTCCATATGACTTCTGGGTGTGTTTGGGCCATTTAGGGCATAGTCGCCATATTCTGCCAACAGAGGCCCCTGAATGTTGGACCTTTACCTCAGTGCGTGCCAAGAAGGCCGCCGGGCTACTCCATCTACAATCAGTTTCTCTGCTGAGGTTCGAGGAAAGGCAACAGTCTGTGATGTACTGGAGAGCTACGTTGTGACATAAAGTTGTAGATGGTGCCTAGTTGAGCCGTGATAGGAGACGCCATGCTTGTCCCACCCCCACTGGGGCGTTTCCTCGCCCTTACACAGAACATCCGGGCTCCAAGAGGTACTGAATGTAGACTAACAGCCCCCATCAAACCAGCGTGAGAGCTCAGCTGAAACGGTTTGGATTTATAGATCTGACCCAGGCGCTGAAGAGGGCCGTACCTTCTGAAGAGATTCTCCACAAAGATGTACTTGGCACTGAAGATGGACCTCTCCATCATCCTGACCGGAGCTGACTGGAAGCAACAGGACACGTTAAGTGTATACCGCCGACTCGCTGAGGAGGTGGTACGTTTGCACCTCCAGTCCTAGTGCACAACGAAAGGGAACACTCACTGCGGCTGACAGGTGTCTATCCAGCATGGTGAGCTGGATGTAGGTCTGCAGCGTGATGCCCCAGCGCTCGGGATCCTGGTACATCAGAGCCTGCAGGGACAGAGCAACAGATGACACAGCCAGCGGGGCAGACACCCAGGGAATCAATTCAGCTACTGCCACTGGACCCGTTTCCACGAGGTCCCATCTGGACAATCGTGGTCCGACCTTTCCGAAGCTAGTGCCCCCATTAGTGCAAAGTACTACTCTATTCCCTGCTCTCAGCACCAATCCTGCAAATCATTTTAGGTCTGGACCTGATTTCAAAAAGTCTGATTTCAGGTCAACACTGTCATGTACAGTACCAGAGGGTTGTGTCCACGGACATCCCTCCACTTAGAGACCGGTTCTGTTTGGACCTGAACCAAACGAGACAGGAGAGAGGAATAAAACGTTAATGGACACAAATCAGGACTCATCAGTAAAACGGCTGCAGCCCTGGATCTTCATCTGCATGGGAACCTGAGCGTGCTGCTTCGTGGTGGGAGCACATGCACACTCATCTGCACTAAGCTCAACTCTGCTGTGTCGTACCTCTATACCGCTCGATTTGCTGAAATACTGCAGACATGTTGTCTTTCCGCTGGCAATGTTCCCCTCAACACAGATCTGAAAACAGTGACACAGAGACAGCCGTTAACGGATGATGAGGTAGGAGCTTGTAGCTAACTATGGAAACAAACCCCACACTTGTGAGTGCAGGTCTTGCGGTGTGCAGTGTACTGTGAGGAATGCTCAGATTCGTTCGGATGGTGGAGACTCACCACTTTCTTACTCTCCCCATTCCGCAGCAGCTTCCCTTGGAAGGAAGACAACATAGTGAGACAGGACTCCCAGAGCTGGCCTCTCTCAGGTCAGTGGGCTGCAGCGAGGTCAGGCGCACAGAAAGACGTTACAATGCACCCCAGGACCTGGGACTGGAAATTAAACAGTGCTTCCATCTACAACCTTCACCCAAAATGGGTGGAAAGAACCCCCAACTAAAATGAGTCACTTCATTGCCAGAGACAAAACGGTCAAGCATACAACTCCCAGACTGCACTGCACACTGGTGGGTTAGTCCAAGCAGAGGGGGGAAACGTGTCGGCGTGATCGGCAGCTCATCTGTTGCACACTTCCTGTTAGCAGCAGTAGTTAGCAGCCCAACATCCCAAATCACAATTCACTCAAAGGGCTTTACAGTCTGTAACGTACGACCCCCCCGTCCTCAGACTCTCGATTGGAATAAGGAAAACCTACCCAAACAAACCTTTAAACAGGGAAAAGAAGGACAGAAAGCTCAGGAAGAGCAGCAGAGGAGGGATCCCTCCCCAGGACGGACGGACAGGGCGTAGATGTTGGTGGACAGAACAGATTCACAGCAGGAGATCAAACAATGATGAAATTGTAGTATATATAGTTATGAAGAAAGGTGTTGGGTGTAAAACATAAGGGAAGAGGACGGATCCAGAGGGACAGCTGAGCAGCACCAGGCGGAGCCCACCGAGCAGGACCCGACCCCCCCCCCATGAGTGTTAGGGCTGAATAGGCACAAATAGGGAAGTGAAAACACCCCATAGCAGGAACTAAAGCCATGCAAGTCAGATTGGGAAAAAACTGTTTCACATAAAGTTTTAAAGAACGGAGGCGAGTAGAATAAAACATGTAGCCTGGACTGGTTGTTAGGGGCAGGTCCCAAAACATTCATCATTTCAGAGTTTTATATAAATAAATGGAAGAAATAGTTCCAACTTGATGACAGCGTCTGGCAGCCAGAGAAGGGGAGCAGGTTTAGTCCAAGAACTCCAGGTTCTAACTGTGGTGACGCGACAGAAAACACCTTCAAAGAACAACCCAAGTGTTTGACCAGAGTCTACCTGCGAGGAAACGGAGGCCTGAGTGCTGTGCGCAGCTGTGTGCAGCTGTGTGCAGCTGTGTGCAGCTGTGTGCAGGTGTGTGCAGGTGTGAGCAGGTGTGAGCAGGTGTGGACCGGGTCAGTACTGAGACTTCTTCCTTTCTAGATGACATGAATGTTCTACGGAGGCTCTAATTATTCAGGAAATATGCCCTCCAACCCTTCTTGGACTGTAGACGGGGACATCACTCTACAAGTCAAACGTCAGGTAGACGGATGATGATGATGGCCTTCTTGGTGGAGCAGCATGGGGGCCTGCTCTGATCAGTGGTGGGTGTGCGCTACATGCGGGCGAGGGTTCTCCTGTATTTCCTCCCCCTTATCTAACATTTATAGGACCGACAGCGGGCGCCCTCATAACACTCCATGATAGAAGTTTGGATCATGATGGAATATGGCCTGGGGGGGGGGCGTGAGCGAGCAGGGACGTACAGTTGTCACAGTGTTATTAATTAGTAATTACAGCCCATACATCATGATGGCCGGCTCACTCGGGGGGGGGGCGGGCATTCCCATCCCCGGCACCGGGTAGCTGCTCATCAGCCGTGACTATCAGCGCACACGGCTCTGCCCGGGAGGGGGGCCCCTGCGTGTTCTCTGAGGGACCTGTCCCGCCCGACGGAGCTCCGGGTCTCCGTGGAGTCTCCGGCTCCGGCTCCGGCACTCCCCCCCCCACCCCACCCCCCCTGCACTGACCTGTGGAGCGCGCTCTGCTCGGGCTCCGTCTGACCTGCGGCCCTCTGTTGCCCCCAGAAGCACGGGCTGATGCCGGGGCCACAGCGAGAGAGGCGAGCCTCCCACACCGGAACAGCGACGCTGCCGACATCACCGCGGACCAAACCGGAAGAGACGCGAGTCGTCGTCGTCGTCGTCTTCTTCTTCTTCTTCCTTTGCTTTTAATGGCGATTGGCAACCAGCTGCGAGGCGCATTTACCGCCACCTACTGAAGTGGAGTGTGGACAGGAGATAAGCAGCAACAACAATAAAAAGGAGGGGGCCACTGTGGTGAATAGTGCAGTACAGACTCCGCACTACAACCGACCCATTAGACCTGTTACTGGGAGACGGGAGACGGGAGCGATGGCGGTCCAAAGTTTCTGTGGACATTTGTCATGGTGAGATCCTGCCTGTTGCTCCTGCACCTCTCTCTCTCTCTCAGCTCTGCTGCATACATGGATGCATGCGCAACTGTTTCTGGGTTTAGTAATTGCATAGTCCAGTGGGGTGTCTGTTTATTCTATGAGGGGAATAATTTCACGCATTATTCTTAAGCGGCGGTAAGCTCTGGCTTCCTTTGGGCTCCTGCCCACAGCGCCGTGTGAACCGGCAGGTTTCTGAACATTGTACAGGTGCCTTCCAGTGTCTGAGGTGTCCCAATGCTCCTGCCAATTCTTGTATATATGTCCCCCACCTCCCCCCTTGGCCTCTGCCCAGTGGAATAACTTCTTCTTCGACTCACATGAAGCAACATCACAGGCGCACACCTCCCTCTACTGTGGACTGTGAGCAGTCTGCACCCTAATCCACTGAGAACTACTTTAAATTACTGTGCATATATTTAAATTATGTATACATACACGCACATACAATACCACTTTCCCTTGATTCACGACCTGCGTTCAGTGGTCCTTCCAAGCTCGGAGTTTGTACAACAGCCATATTCTCCCCTTCCTCACCACTGCTGTACCGTACTGGACTTATATATTATAGAGTACTGATATATTATAGAGTACTGATATATTATAGAGTAGGGAGTGTGGTGTTGCCAAAAAGTCAAAGTTGACCTTCTGGAGTGGTGGCTCATGAAGTTCTCGAACAGCCCCTTTCTGTACCCGTCCACCTGTACGAGTTGGTCCAGGCCAAAGAATGGACAGTGTTTGGAACGTCACAGTCCCTCGGGGGGGGGGGGTTACCCGTTCGCTGCACTGCCTGTGGGTCCAGGCTGGCCTCTGTCACTCAGGCCTGAGGTTTGGCCCCCCTTCTCATCTGAACCTGTCCTGGTTTGGGGTTGTGTTCAGTGCTTGTTTGGTGGGTGTCTCCTCCGTCTGCTGCCCCACCCCCACACCTGTGTCCACTCCCCCTCGTCAGCCTGCAGGGCGTTGGTCCTGTCCTCACCTGCACTTCATTCCCCATCAGCTCTCCCTACATGTGTTGGTTCACTGCCTTTGTTACACCCTGCTGGTTCAAGTCATCGCTCTTCCTCCCAGTCTGCGCCTAGGTCCCCTCCCTGCCAAGGTAGCATTAACCACCACACATTACCCTGTACAGAGCCCCCCCCCCCCCTGGAAACAGCACAGCCTGACTCTTACTGGAAGGTAAAAGTCGCTCCAATTTCTCTTCCTTCTGATCAAAGGAACCAGCAGCAACTGTGAGACTTTAATTCTCTCTGGATTAGTAAACGTGATGCCTCAATTAATCAATTAATCTGGAGGCTTTTTGTCTCTGGGGGGTTTGCGGGTGTCAGAAAGTCTGCCCAACATGAGCATGCGCACTTCAGGCCAGCGGAGGGCGGTAATGCGCCTCGTGCCGCGTGCCGCGTGCACGCTGTCCAGAAAACCAGCAGCGCGCGAGCCGCAGGGAGCGACCCGGTGCTTCAGTCCGGGAGAATGGCGGCAGAGCAAGAAGCCAAACTGCAGCTGGTCCACAGACGCATCCGAGCCTTCCCAGACTTCCCCAAGAAAGGCATCCTGTTCCGGTAAGACTACCACCATGTACGAGCCCTGTTTAACGCTGCGACCGGCGCCGTCTGAGCCGCAGCCCCTTTATCTCTGCGGAAGTAACGTTAGAGCCCCGCGTGCGGGACGCAGGCAGGAGCCTCGAGCCCCGCCACGGCCGCACGGCGCCTGTTGCCCTGGAAACGGACCGCAGATAATGCGGAAGGAGGGGTTTCGCTCTGCAGATAAAACGTCTGTGGCCGAAGAGTCACTGTGTCCCCCCTGTGAAGCGGTGGCCTCTGAAGCCATGTAACAGCGGGGCGGCCTACCTGTCTGCTGGCCCTCCAGGCGGGCCAGCCTCAGGCACTCGGCCCTTGGTGTGAGGAGCACCCGTCCCATCTCAGCATCCCAGCTGGTCCGAGCTCTGCAGGTGGGACTGGAAGGGCTGCTGGGAACCGCAGGCTGACAACATACAGGTCATGACTGCAGCCATACCCCCACCCCCCCTGCCTGATTGCCTTCTGCAGTTCAGCAGGACGCTAGTCCATAGTGAAGCCCAGGTGCGTCCCACCTTCTGGGCTGCACATTGGAGAGAAACTATTGTTCGAAAAGATGTAGTAGATGGACGTCCAGTCAGAACTCTTCATGAGGTGAGGCCGAGGCTCTGCTGGGAGCTGCGATAGACATATATATATATATATATATACACAAGCAGCACCCCCAGGGCTCAGCAAGCATGTTGCTGTGACTGAGCAATCGCCGTCCTCTGTGACAGCCAAGACCCGTGGCTAAAAGCTAAGTTAAATAACGGACCTCGGGCACTTTTTCTTGTCTTGCAGCCTTTCACACTCCGGGTCGTCCGTCGCAGCGTTACTACAGAGCCCGCTGGGCTTCAGTGTCTCAATGAGGCCACCAGGAGTCAAGAATCAGACCGTCGGTCAGGTTCAACCACAGTGGTTTACATTCTGGACTACTTTAAAAAGAGGGAAAACTAAGATGAATGTTGCGCAGTAGTTACGGTCATTTAATTCCTGCAGAGCCCCTTCCCACTTTAACCTGGACGTACCATAACGGGCTTGTGTGCGTGCACACAGTTCTACAAAGCAGCTCTGAAGGGGAGGAATCGCACTGGTGGGCTTCCCATATTTGTTGCTCGTGTACACACAGTTCCAAAGTGACGCGTGAAGGACGGTTACTCAGACTGCAGTGGCAAGTCTAAGTGACGGGTCGCATTTCCAGTGTGCTGCTTTTCTCTCTCCTATTATTGCATCTCTCTGGGACTAAACAAGCCCTCTTTTAATGAATGACTGTGAAAACAGTTGCCGCCCCACCTCGGTTTATGGTTGACAGTGTGAATGAACGGTTATCTTCTTTTCATTTTCCAGTGACCAGTAGCTTAATTAGGTGTGCTGGTGGAGGAATACGTAGGAAGCAGGGCTTCATGAACCAGTCCCTCCTCTAGGACATGTGATATCCGCTGTAAGGGTCTGGAGCCTGATGGAATGTGTGTGTCCTGCAGAGACATCTGTCCCATCCTGAAGGACCCAGCCGCCCTGACGGCAGTGATCGACCTGTTTGAGGAACACGTGAGGAAGAACCACCAGCAGGTTGATCTGATCGTAGGTAAGGTAAACCCGCGTTCTTTGGTACCTTTTTAAACACGCAGGGCCGGCCGTCTGCTGTTCGTGTAGACCAAGCTGGGCTCATACCAGGCCGCCTTGCTTCTAATAATCCAGTACGTATAGGCCTTTTCATGTTTGTGTTGGGGGGGGGTCACTTTTGGATCTGACGACGTTGGAGCCAATCAGGTCACAAGTCGATTCTTAGTTCAGGCTGTTTATTCGGACAACCCCAGACTCGGACCCAGTTCATTCAGTATGGAATCCTGTACCGGGGGTGAAGGCATGCTCTGGGTCGGACTGTCCTCGGACCCTGGCTCCCTCCCTGGCCTTCTCTGGGTCATGGATGACACCGCTTTGGCCCGCTGGGTTAGAGCTTCTGAGGACGGGCAGGGCTGCCCTGCGGGTCCAGCAGAACCTTTACTGCAGCTTGGTCTTGCTAAAGAAGATGTTGAAGGTTTGCACGTCTATGGGCACCCGTTTAAACGACACATGGCGATATCTGTGCATCGTCGCAGCTCGTGCTTTTGGTAAGATATCTGGCTAGAAGTGTGTCTGCAGTGAGAGCGAAGCTGCCCCTCTCGGCCCTCGCAGCTTTACCAGCGACTCTCTCATTCTCGCACATCCTGGGGAATCGAACATGTGGCTACAGGTGGAGCGATGAGCAGATGTGCTCATTCGTCCCACTCATGTTACCTCCCTCTGGATTTAAGGAGGGAACGTATGTGCCCTTTTTTTGAATGAAATTCCTTTAAAGCTCCAGAACTCCATCTGAAAAACTCAACAGCAACGTGTCCGTGTTGCTCAGAATCATCCAGCTGTTCCACGTAGGAACTATTTCCTGCCGAAGTACACCCGCCAACCGCATCACCGCGCATCGACTCGTGCACGGGAGGCTCGTGCTCGGCCTTTGACTGCTAACAGAGGATGCTAGCTCACTTAGCACGTCGCTGCTCAGCCGAGGAGGACGCCATTACTGTTTACATCCTGCGCTGTCACGCGCACGAGCCTCCCGTGCATGAGTCGATGCACGGTGATGCGGTTGGCGGGTGTACTTCGGCAGGAAATAGTTCCTATGTGAAACAGCTGGCTGATTCTGAGGAACCGGGTCGTGAGTTCTGCGCAGACACGTCGCTGCGGAGTGTTTTTCCGGAGCCCCGGTAGTCCCGGTATATTCGAGAGCCGGCCCGTAGCTCCGACACTGGGCTACCAGCACCAGAATAATCAGGAATAACATGGAGTTCTGATTTTGGGGTCAGCTGTCCCTTTTTAATGTCAATCAAATCTTCCCCCCCAGATCCACCCCCCCCCTTGTACTTGACTGTAACTTTTCACACTGATCCAAAAGAAAAGACCATAATGTCAGCGTAGAAGTGTTAGTACAGGCTGATCTTTGGTGAACGGAAAAGACTACAAGAGGATTGACACACCTGAATCAGCTGTGCAGCCAGTGGAAGAGGTTCCCCAACACTGTCGGGACGGTGCAGTTAGAGGAAGACGGGATCTGATAACGCCCATGACTGCCTCCTGTAGGTTCTTTACTTAGACCGCTTGACATCCTCCTGCCCCGGCGTGTCCACTGCATATTTATCTGGTCCCACCGTCTGCCTGTCTGTCTGTCTGTCTGTGTGCAGGTCTGGATGCCCGTGGCTTCCTGTTCGGCCCCCTGCTCGCCCAGCGGCTGGGTGTTGGCTTTGTCCTGGTCAGAAAGAAAGGCAAGCTGCCTGGAAACACTGTGTCTGTGGCATATGACCTGGAGTATGGGAAGGTACAGAACACAAACACTGGGGCTTTTGTTTCAAGGACTGCTGTACTGTGTATCTGTTGGCCTTGCAGTTACGTTCAGCTTACATTGTAGCTCCAAAACAGCCCCAAACAGATTCCCTCCTGTTCCATCTGCACCATAAGCATACGCCTGAGCACTGGCTTGCACACAGCACCCACTGAGCCACAGGTACAGGGTCTGCCGTTCTTGCTGCCTCAGCTCTTCGCGGTACTGCTGAGGAGAAGCACTGTGCGGCACCACGAACAGCCTCCCTTCTCTTCCTCCAGGCAGAGGCCGAGATCCAGGAGGATGCAGTGGCTCCCGGACAGAAGGTTCTGCTCATTGACGACCTTCTGGCCACCGGAGGTGAGAAACCCCCTGTAACCATCGTGCTCACTGCATTCAGTCCATATAGACAAGAAGAGAGTCTCCTCACTGAGAATCCAATCAGCGGAGATTCAGGTGCCGGCTCCAAACGTAGAGAAAGCTGCTGACCATACTCCTAATATTAGCCAAAGGAGGAAATGGCGCTGCTTTTTATTAGGGGCTTATTTTAGATCGACAGCATATCTAACCTCTGCACAGCGCCGAGCCGCTCCACCACTGGATAGCGTTCTAGCCGTGAAGTAGGGTGCTGCGTTCTTTGGAGAAGCTTCAGGCAAGTTCAGCCTCTGAATTAAACCTCCGATGAACTCCCCTAAAGTGTGTTGACTGGCTTTAGAAATGATAGTCTTGGATTTAGATGACACTTGAATGATCTTAATGGGACTATTTGGGAGCCCGTATGCTGCTGTTCGGAGGGCCAGTCTGCTGTTAAATGGCTGACTGAGGGCACTGGGGGAGGGTTAGATTCCCTCTGAGCTGAACCAGGTGCAATGTGTACAGACTGATACAGCTGAGGGGCCCGGGACGTGCCACTGGAGACAGGACGGTCTCAAATGTTGCATCAAAAATGATGAGAAACTGATTCATTAATAAGCTCATTGAAAAATATCTTCCATTCGCCACTTAACAATACTATTTCCCTATTCTGTCTTCAAGTGATGCCTCAATAATTCCATTTTGCAATGGATTTGCAAAATGAATTTTACAATGCACAATAACCCTTTATTTGTAATTCCCTGTACTGCGTGTGCCTGTGCACTTTTAAAGATGACCTCTGCGATTTCAAGCCGTGTAAGCAGTGACCGCAGGAGCTCTGATTGGCCGGCTGTAATGTGTTGCCAGCCAGTGTCCCAGAATGTAGTTAGGATGAAGGTGGACGTCAGAATGTTTCACACGTCCGCTGAGAGCCTGATTTCCCCCCTGACCACAGCGGCGAAGTGGCTGACACAGGTCCAGTTGTTGAAAAAGGTATTTCTTGGGCCACGGTAGAAGCCAAGCAGTAATGGAGCGTAAACGGGGCTGCATTCAATGATAATGTAAACTTGAAAATGTAATTCCTCAGTGGCATTATCATTTCCCACAGACAGATGTCTTATTCAAATGAAAATGCCATAATCAACTGTAATTTTCACATACCTGTATGGGCCTTCTGTGACTATATGAAAATGTAAAGGCTGTTTGACATTTAATCGTCAGAGTGGTACCCCGCTGCTCAGTGGACAATATTCAAATGCAATGAGCAAAACCGCGCCCCCAGCCTGTTGCATTTACATTTACACGTGGGCGGCTGTGGCCTGGTGGCAGAGCGGGTCGTCCACCAATCGGAAAGTCGGCGGTGTCGCCAGCCCACCTGTCAAAGTGCCCTTGAGCTAAATACTGAACCCCACATTGCTGTGTGAGACTGGTTAGATTCCTCTGTACCGATGGGCAGTCCACTCCTGCCATCAGTGTGTGAATGCGTGCGAACGGGCTGAATGGGATCTGTAGTGTGAAAGGCTTTGAGGAGGCAGAAGACTAGAAAGGAGCTCAACTGGCACAGTCCGTTTACCGTCCCCACGGTCTCTTGGGGTCCACATGAAAATGCTTGAGCATCAGCGGCTCTGCTCGTGTGGGAAGTCCACTGACTCCTGGATCAACCCACAGAAACCCAACTTTCTATACTTATTCACTGACTTTTGGTGAAACATTTTCATTTTGACTTAAATATCGTTTGCGTAAATGGAAAATCAGGTTACATCATTTATTTAATTTTCCAACTTGAATCAACATTTGCCTGTTGTCCACTGTACAGCGGGGGGAACTTACATGACTGTTACAATGAAAATGGACATTTAAGCATGTGGATTATTGCATGTCCACTTGAATGTAGTCCTGTGTATGCTTTGCTAATCTTGTATTTGACCCTGAGACGTGTGTGTGTGTGTGTGTGCGCTGCAGGGACACTGTACGCCGTCTGTGAGCTGATGAGGAGGCAGCAGGCCCAGATTCTGGGCTGCATGGTGGTCATCGAGCTCAAAGAGCTGAACGGCATCGACAAACTGAAACCACACGGCGTGTTCTCCCTGGCTCAGTACTGAGGAGCACTGCAGCTGTTTACCACCCAGTCAGGGGCTCCCCGCCTCACCACCACCAAACCAGAAACCCCTCAGCTCACGCACACTCTGACGCTTTCTGTCTTTTCCGTCATGTATGTTTTGTTGTTTTGTTTCGGTAAGTGCTAAAATCTCTGCTAACGCTCTCCACAGCTTCGACAAGGAAACAGCTTGGTTAGCAGGGACCCTTAAGGACTCTTAAAATGTCCCGTTCCTTTCATGGAATGCATGCTGGGTCAGTCGCTGCATCCCTGTGTGCCTGGACAGGTACGGGGGGCTGGAGTGATGGCACAACATCTTCCTGGAAGGAGATACTCATCAGTTTCACTTTCGTGTCTGGCACTTGAGGCCTTAAGCCATGCTATGCTATCCATGTAGCTGTGGCGGGTTATGCTGGATAATAAGCAATAAAATGCTTAATGTGTTTACATGTTTAATGAAACCGTACTGTAACTTGTTCCTTAGCTTCAAATCTTTCCACCCAGTAAAAAGCCAAAAGCCGCTAAGTGACCAGTGTTCTCCTTACTAACGCAGGTCTGTCGCTGCGACGCTCGCCTCTGTTGACGGCTTCACTTTAGTTCGAACCACGAACACGTTCATAGAATAAATCTGTCAGGACCTGACGTTCCCAGAGTGATAGTGTTGCACTTACAGAGGGTATGCTCCATATGTGTCTGTACATTACAGACCGGACGCATTGATATCAAGTACTTTGGAAAAAGAAATGACACATGGCAAAACACGTGTTTTGTTAAAAGTAAAACACACCCTTGCTCAGTTCAAAACACTGACCAGAGCGAACTTTAGATGTGCAGTATATTACAGGGGGGGGCTGTGGCTCACAGCTGTATCAAGTAGTTCTTTTACAGAGCTTTCCCTAATGTTTTTCATCATAATTGCATCTATTGTTTCATTTCTGGATTCGTCCTCTTCACTTGTTTTACAATCTACATTTAGTCATCATGTTGCATGTACTAGGATCGTCTGTTGTGACTATTCGGTACACCCACATCTACGCCTGCTCGGCCTGAGGGCTCGTCTGGTTGTTCCCCGTTATTCGAATCGAGGGTGTCGAATGCTGTACAGACTGTAAAGCCCTCTGAGGTGAATAGTGATATTGGGCTATATAATTCGAATTAATATTTTTCTTTAAAAAGACATGTATACTGCACTAAGAAACAAGCGCCTCTGGAGACCTTGAATATCTGTATCAAACGTCATGGAAACGCATTCAGTAGCTGAGACGTTTCACTAACTCAAACCACAAAATGTCGACCCCATAATGGCACTAGAGGAGTCATCAGGAAACCTCCGGGCACCAGGAGTGTCTACAAACTTCCATAACAATCCGACGGCTGTGGAGACCTGGACATGTGGAACGAAGTGACGCACCAACCACACTCCGGTTCTGGAATGACAATAAAACATCCTCATGTGGTTTCATGAACGGGTTTATTTAGGGTTAGAAGAGTAGTGCAACAAACCTTAAAAAGAGTCATGACAATTCAAGCAGCAGGGGCCGAGATCACCTGACTTTCAGTCTCTAGGGTGGGTCAAGCTACTGAAACACTGAATCCTACATTTCCCATAATGCAACCCACTGGCGTCTTTTCATTAGACCATCCCTGCCTGGTAAACCATCCAGACAGTTTGTGTGAGTTGCCACAGAGGTGTCTGCACTTCTTGGGACTCTTAACGGGGCTCGATGGCACTCCAAGCACCAAAACAGGTAAAGAGGGAGAGCGCTCCAACGGAAGCGTCACCACGGAGCTCCTGAAAGAGCCGCGACACACCCAGACCTGCTAATGATCAACTTGTGATGCCGGTAAACACGCGCTCGATTCCCTGTAGAATAAGCCGGCAGAAATGTGGGTACGAGTTAGTGAGTCCTTCCTGTCTCACCTGGTGATGCAGCGTCTAAAAATATCTGACTGAAGAATAATCTGGGCCACTTTGGCCAGCTCGTGCTACAGACTGCGGTTGGAAAGCCGGGACACAACACCCAACCCGCTTAGCGCATTAGTCTTAAATTATATTGGTTTGATAAAATGAGTTTTTTTTAAATGTAACGCCATTCACCTCCACTGGACTAGGGGAGGACGAAAGCATGTCGAGATGCCTCGCGTGATGCCCACCTTCCCTTGACACGAATAGCTCCGTCACTTTCAGCTCATTCATGCAACTCTTGTTTCACAGATTGTTATATTTGGAGGCAGCGGGCTCCGGCGAGCAGACAGCGACTAACAGTGGAAACAGCCAGCAGTTCTACATTGTAGAAAACGGGTCCCTAAAAAGACTGGAAGCAGACCAGTCTGGTCAGTCCCACCTGGCCCCAGGGGTTCGGGACGTATCACAACAAGCCAGTGACATAAAAGTAAAAATAAAAAAAGTTAAAAATACACGCCCCCCCCACAAGTCTCTCAGAGGCTCTCCTCCTCTCTGAGTCTGCTGCTCAGTTTGTCCAGAACAGTGTTGAGCTCCATGTTCTTGTTCAACTTCAGGTAGAAGTCCTTCCTGATTGGATGAATAGTCAGCCAATCAGCAGCCACGTCTGCCAGCAGGCGGACGTGCTTCTCCATCTCACCTGTTCAGGAGAGAGGAGGGACAGCCAATCACATAACAGCAACACCTGTCCAATAATGCAGAGGTAAATGAAGCAGAAATGTTCCATTCAGCAGTGAAAGAGAACACCGAGAACGCCGTTTGGTTCTCAGCTCTTCCCTCGAGCCCCCCCCCCCGGCGTGCTGCCCTGTCCTGCGGATGGAACCAACCTGTGCTGAGAGCAGATCTATAGCTGGCCACCATCCGGTTACAGGCCACTTCCATTACTAAGGCAGGTTTCTTCTCGGCAACAAAAACGTTCCGGAGAATCCTGGCCAGCTCAGGGAGCCGTGACATCATCAGCAGGCACTCCTCGTGGGCGGGGCTTCGCGTCATGGCTGCCTGGAGCTTCTGGGCCTCCTTTGCCCGAATCTGAAACACCAACAAACAGCATAAATCACAACGGGCTTCTCTGATGGAGCAAATATACCCACGAAGTAGGCCTGCACGATAAATCGTTATCAGACTCGTGCAGGCCTGCCACAAAGCGCCCCTGCCGCCTGGTGTACCTACCCTGTCCAGCAGGGACTGGGACACTCCTTTCAGGGCAGTTGGGACCGGAGCCGCGGGGGCAGCTGATGTCTGGGGGACTGTCGGGCTCTGTGGAGACGCCGGGCCTTTACTCGCCACAGCCTCCGTCTTCAGAGCCAGAGAAACCAGAGCCTTCTCCATCTGAACGCAGCACGAGAGAACAGTTTCGTTGGACGCTCATGCACTGAATTAGTACCGTTTAGAAATCTACTCATCAAAAATACAATCGAGCGATGACACGTTGAGAGACATTGGACAGCACGGAACCTTGGGTGTGATGAGCGAGCGGGCCTTGTCCAGCACCTCCTGAGCGGTGGCCAGTTTCTCAGCATGAGGAGGCTGAGGGAGGGGGCTCGACTGGAGGGCGGGCACAGCGTCCACATTAAAGCGAGGGTGCCAGCGGGTCAGTTTGTCTTCTGGAACGGACACCAGAGGAACCAGCGAGGACAGGAAGACCTGCAGACAGACACGTGGTTTGAAAAGCGGGTCATAGAAAGGAGCCCTTCTGTCAGACACCGCAACGTTCCCCCATACGGTTTCCTGTGACCGCGGAGACGTCGCCACGCTCCACCTCGCTCCCCAAGCCCAGCTGGGCCTCTCCCTGTGGGACACTAAGTACCACTGAGCAGCTGCTGACCTTGTGGTGCTGTTTAACAACGGAGACCAGGTTCAGGTGGAAGATGCGTCTTCTCTCCAGGAGCCGAGAGGCCGACAGGACAGGACGGGTTTCATTCTGGTCTGAGGAGGACACACAGGTCAATAAAGGCACACGTGACGGTGGAGGGCACATCATCCCGAGCAGCTATAAAAAAAGATTCCCACCAGAGGGGATGACGGGCTCCACAGTGAGCTGGTAGCTGCCCTTCTTAACGCTGCTGTTGAAGGTTGGGATGTTCTTCTCCTGTCTAAATGCGTAGGCCTCAGGAAACACTGTCTTTATCTGGCCCACGTGGCTCTCCTCAAACCGCCTGCAACGAGGAATAAAGGACAGAGGTTAACATTAGCGTCTGCAGCCAGCGAAGACCTACTCACTGACTGCGTCCTTCTAGCGACCCACGTATGAGTCACTGAGTGGACTTCCACGGCGACCCTGCGAGAAACCCTCATCCTCCTTTCAAGCGGACGTGCACCCAGACCAGCTCCCCACCCTGCCACCTACCTGTGCATCATGTCCTGAACGCCCTGTCTGACCTTGGCGAAGGTCGCAGTCTCACAGCGGTTGTACAGCATGGAGACCACGGTGTCCATACTCCTGAACATCTCGGCCAGCACCTTGTAGTGGTACGGCAGGGAGAGGCCCGGGGGGGTCGCCTGGGCGAGGGTGTGGTACCGCTGGTATGCTGGCTGCTCAGTACTGAGGGACAAGAGAAGAGAACACCTTGGCTTAGCAGCTGGACGTGTGCTCTTCGGGAAGCTCCTGGCTCTGCGGAGGCGAACGTGCTCACCTGTCCTGGGCTCGTGTCTCGCGCCGCCCGGCCTCGCTCTCCTCCTTCCTCCTCTGAGCTTTAGCTGCGAGCTCATTGGCTCGCGCTACAGCGAACTCGAGGGCCTTAGCATCAGAGGGGGTAGTGGTGTTGTCCGGTGCCGAACCAGCGGGAGGGGAGGGTGTGGAAACGGAAGCAGCGCTGGTTATTCCCCCGGCATGTTTCTTGATCCTCTGAAGGCGGGACTTCAGGGTGGCAATGTCCTCTTTGCACAGAGCCTGAAAAATGGGGGAGGGGGGGCACGCTGATGAGTTCAGGACTTTAAAGCCAAAGAGCTCCACTGTTGTTAAAAAGCCATCAGTGAGCCTCACTGTTCCTTCGTCACCATGAACACACACACACACACAGGAGGTTATTTCCACCGTCCTGCTGCCCCCAACACCCCCTCGATAAATGCACCATTTCCTAAAATCTGCCCGCTGCTTCAGGGAATGGCTGGGCCATTTAAAAAAAAAAAAAAGGGAGCTATATATATATCTAGCTAGCTATCTGTGAGCCGTTTGGACGAACACGTTGTTAACAAACCCCAAACCGACAAAGTGATACATAGAGAACGCCAGCTTTCCGCCATAGGACCCCCCCCCACACACACACACACACACACACACACGCTTGTATTTGGCCCCATGATCAGAACAGTGTGTGGACAGACGCGTCCTCAGAAACCTGATGAATCCAGGTGTAACGGGGTGTACAGTTATGGTCTCTGTTGAGGCGTTGCCGTGACAACCCTCCGTCCACACTCTGTTACCTTGCTGGCCTGTCCTCCGGGGCCCTTGCTGATGACTGGGGCCCCCAGCGGAGAGCTGCTGACCTGGATCTCAGGATCGTGTGCAGACACTGGGGCAGCAGAGGGCTGCGGGGGGCCCTCACTGCGCATGCGCGGGGCGGCAGCCTGGACACAGAGCAACAGAACACCATGAACCCGGCAGGACTGGGAGCACGCACGGTTTCTTAAAGACCAGCAAACTGGGGGAGCGCATGGGGACGGGCCTGTACAGAGAGCCCGTCGGGGTGCTGTGCCAGTCTGTCGAACAGAAGCAGAACAACGTTACCTGTGGCGTGTCCGGGGGGAGGAGCAGCTTCTTCCTGGCCTTCCTCCTCGGGGTTGCCTTCCCTGAAGCGGCCGCTGCAGCGGCTCCCTCGGCCTGCTGCTGCCGCCTCTTCTTGGCCGTGCTGTGCTCGGCGGTGGCAGAGAACACGGCTGCCCCGAGGTCAAACTCTGTGTCAGCCGAGCTCCGCTTTGGTGTCCGGGGACTGGAGGGCCAAGCTTTCGCGTCGTTTCCGACGGCAGCCTCCCCATCGTTTAGCCCCACCGCCTCGTCGATAACTCGGACAAACTCTTCGCGGACGGCGGCCGAACAGAACAACGCGTCCCTGTTAGGAGCGGCTCCGGGCCGAGGGCTGCTTAGGTCACGGCCGGTCTCAGGACAGCCACCGCGCCGCTCGGCTGCTTTCACCGGCCCGGCGATGCCCTTCTTTCTCTGGGAGAAGAAATCCGTGACTCGAGCCTGAGCCATGCTGGAGGCGGGAGGCGGGAGACGACCTGCACGAGTCTGCTGCGAAGCGCCGTCGGCAGGCGTTCAAATATCGGCAACAGCTCTCCGGAAACACTCCCCCTCACAGGAACAAGAAAGGAACTTTCGCGCCGACGGGGCAAAGCCACGCCCCCGGCCACGTCACCGAGGAAGCGGGCATGCGCGGAGCAGCTCTTAGCGTTCGAACATGTGTTCTGTGTTGTGACGACGTCACCGCCCGCTAACGCGCGTTCGGCCTGTGATTGTGTTTCCGAGCACTGTGTGCGACAGCAGGTGTCCCGTAGCTCATCACATATGACGTCATATAGAGAGTTTCCTCTGTGGGCCTGCTGCTGCCATCCAGCTGCAGCCTGGGGACAGGGGACACGTGACTTCACCCCCCCCCCCCTGTGTTTCACCCAGGTTCCTCAGTAGCGTATTGTGCAAAACTGTGCACAAATACATGTGTCTTGCTAAAAAGATGAATTCTGTCCTGGTGTAAAAAGTCCAGTCTCCAGACTGTAAGGGACATGGTCCCGGTCGGGACATCGGCTGGCCTCACACATCATGATCAAAGGCACAGACACAGTGTCCTCACTGACAACAGGCGCCCACAAAGCTATTGTCTCTCCATTCTTCCCCCTGATTATATTTATTTCCTCACGTGCTCCGTCCTGGCTTCCAGTGCAGGCCCCCCCTTTCCAGGCTGAGGAAAGTACCGACAGCCCCTTATTTCACTCATCACTGTTTATTGTCCACACGCACGAGACAAGAATGGCACGTATAAGTAGATTAGTGAGCTGTGATGAGGTTTCCCTTCCCGCCCATGGCAGTCAGCAGTTTGACCTATGGATTAGCTGGATCACCCACATCAACACAGCAATGTCCCCCACTGTATGAGCACTGGTGACATCAGCTGAGGCGCGAACACATCGCAGAAGGGCTCCTTCTCCACACAGGCTGCTTGTGCAACACTTCACGGAGTACTTTTCCACTCTGGTGTTGACCTGCCTGCCGAGAACAGGCCAGTGGACTCCCAACAGCGCGTGCCACGGCCGCTCGCGGGGTCGCTAGGGGGCGCCACCGGCACGCGCACTTATCTTTGCGCCAGCGGGGCAGACACTGTGGGCTCAAAGTTGGAGCTGGGTGTAGTAGACGTGGTCCTGTCAGCCGCGAGGCCCAACGCAGCTCCAGCTCCAGCTCCGACCCGTGGAGTTCGGAGTTCCAAAGGTCCGTGTTGAGCCGCGCAGCGCGTCAGCTCGGGGAGAATAGCTCCTCTATGCGCGCCCTGCACACAGACGTGCCTGTGAATCACATTTTCCACCTACAACACTGTAGCTTGAGACTGCCCCCCAACCGCCCCCCCCACCCCACCCCCGGAGGAGCAGCACATGCCGCTAAAGCCGCCCTCCTTCACCGAGAACAGCTCTGCAAACCCCGTCGACTGCTGGGAACTTTGGATTGGACTTGGACACTTTTGTCCCCTTGATGGGACATCATGAGCCCCAGCGGGATAAGGGCCTGCTCACCGCTCCGTCACGGTCACTCCAGCAGCCCCGGTGGAGCCGCCGTGGTCCTGGCCTTGGCGTGTTGATGGTCGCGGAGTGAGCGCTCACCTGCACGGCCATGGATCTCCAGGTGATCGTCTGGCTGTTCTACTGCTTCCTGCTGCCCACCGCGCTGTTAACAGGTAACCCGCTTGCACTTGTTTCACGGGAAAGCGCTGAAAGTTACCCGCGCCTGCTGTAACTGCAGAGGGACAGCCGTCCACAGTGCAGCCTCTCCGTGGTGCGTCGGGACAACGTGGCTGCACATGCTTGTCCCCGCTCCCCGCGCCCGGAGGCTGGAGAGAGAGCCGGACCTTGGTGTTGGGAGGCCCCTCGCTTCCCCAGTGCAAACATGACCAAGTTGTGCTGCAGAGAAGGGGCCCCCACGCGGACCGGTATTCGGAGCCGGGCTGTGTGGGACTGGTGCATCTCTGCGGGGACATGTTGGGAGGTGTTCTCAGCCTGCTGCTGGAAATGGTTTCAGCTTGAACATCTTAATCTCAGTCAGGGTTAGGGGTTAAGACCAGTACCCCCCCCCCCCCCCCCCCCCCCCCTCTTCCCCCCTTTCTCCCCTTTCTTCTTTTTCGTTTCAGGGTCTTGTTCTTTT
>CM022471.1:27650627-27691253 GCA_011952105.1 Coreoperca whiteheadi
AATGACGCATGGAGTCCCAGTGAGAGATGGCAGCTAGTAGCAGCAATAACACCAACCCGAGCTAGTTCTCAGCTCTTTTCCACTCACTGGCTGTGATGTGGTGCAAGGAGATGTCCAACCCATGCAGCGTGAGCGATCCCTTCCAAGGCATTGTGGGAAAGCAGGCAGCGTGGGACTGTGATGTGGAAAAACAGGAGCTGTCGAAAGTAAAAAAAAAAATACAATCGAGGGTGAACTACATTTGAAGCTCTGTAGTGCTTTGGAAACAATCTAACATAGAAGAGGTGATGTGGGGGGGGGGGGGTTATCACATGACCTTTCCCTCCAACATTATAAAGCCCAGCAAAGATGAAGTGGTGGGATGGTTACGTGACAGTTCCTGCTGAAAGGCCGTGAGTACTGACACAGTGTTGAGCAGTGAGTGCGACACGCTGTGTCGGTCATTCTCAGCATGACAGCTCTTTCTTCAGCATTGTGTTTTGTCAGTGTTTCATGTTTGGACTATGGAATAACCGCTGTGTGGACTCTAGTCTCATGACTTGGACTCGAGTCAGTCACACATTTGATGAGACTCAACGTGGACTTTGACGCCACTGACTTCACTTGGACTTGAGCCTTTTGACTTGAAAATGTGTCGTTGTTTAAAAAGCGTGCCACGAATCCTTTCATTTCCTGAATCAGCTAAATACAAGCAGACCGGACCGAAACATACCCAGTTCATTCTGTTGTTCTGGTTAATAGTGTGATACGCACGCCACGTGGCCGCACAGTCGCAGCTGGCGGTTGCATGTCATACCCCTTTCTCTCTCGCCTGTTTCCTGTCTGCCTCTTCACGTTCTCTGTCCAATCAAGACCACAAAATAATGCCCCCCCCAAACTCGTGCTGTGTAATCTGAAAGTGCCATGTCAGCTCTGCTTTTTTATGATGAAGTTCAGTTGCACTTGTTTAACAAATAAATACACATTTTAAAAAGCATTCACGATTCGTGTACATTTAATATCTTATTACTTTTGTTAGAATGGCGTTACATTTGGTGAAGAGTGCATTATGACTTGTTTAGGACTTGACCCGGGGACTTGACCCGGGGACTTGAGTGCAAAGACTTGAGACTTATGTGTGACTTGCTAAACGATGACTTGGTCCCACCTCTGGCACATTGTATGACCCCTGTTGGGAGTGAAAGTAATTCAGCACAATTATCCAACATGCAACAGTAAATATTATTCTCTGTGAGCGTGGTCAACTGTCTTCAGATGTAAGCAGCCATGCTACAGAAAGTCCTGCAGAAACCATGACTCTGTTTTCCAGTGATCGGACTGGTCGGTAGCCAGGCTGTTTCACTTCTTGGATCCAATCCTCTGAGCTGCGCAGGCTACAGTGGCTTAAAGGAAGGCGGCAAGCTTGTGTGAAGCCCAAAGATAGCTGGCTAACCTGCTAATCTCACTCTCTGATACTGGGCTCAAATCTCGTAAAGTCTTTACACACACACTCAGAGAGCATAGTTTCCGTTGAAAATACAGGCAGTTTCAGCTGTTTTATCTTTATCTCTGTAACAACTTGTGAAAAATCAGTTCCAATATGGGCCAGCCTGTCTGTAGGCAGCATGTTGGTGGGGGGTTTTTCTAATGAAATGTTCCATATTTTTGAGAGGCAGGAAGCGCCGAGAGCGAGTGTTTGTGTGTCTCCTGACAGGATGTCACTAGCTACAACTTGCAGTGTTTCTGTCAACAGTTCACATGAGTTTCTACTGAGTCAAAGGAAGTGAAACATGCCAGTAGGGTTGCCAAGACAGTGCCCCAAGTAAATAAAAAAAGTCCGAACCAGTCTCCCATAATGCACTGCAGTGTGACTGCGCTGCTTTCTGTTGTGTGTTTTTCACTTCAGTGTCAGTGTGGGTCAGAGAAAAGCCTAATGTCTAAGCCTTGTGATGCCTTGTCTGTCGGAGACTATTTGTGGCCGATAAACCTGATTATTATACTTGAATGGGATGAGACAAATGTTGTTGTTGCTTAATGCTTTCTGTAAAAGGAGAAAAGTTGGTCGGCCCTTGAACACACCCACCCATCCATCCATCTTTCCATCCCTCCATCGTCAATCCATCCACCCATTTTCCTGATCAGCACTGGGGTGCCAGAGCCTGTCCCAGCAGGCATTTGCATATGTGTCACTCCATAAACCGTTGGATTTAGTGGATTTGAATTAACTGTGAAATAGATTTGATGAGGCAGAGGCTTGTGGATTTTGTTTCCGTTGCTCTCCCTCCAAAGTTTAGGTTGATTGTAGGAATAGAGACATACGGCTGTCTATTAAAACTGGAGTTGTTTAGACTCTAATCTTTATTTCTGTGGCATTTTGATGACTGTATCTGCAACATGTAACAGGTTTTACAAGGTCCCCTGGACATGTTTCTTGGCAAAAGTAAATACGTACATTATGAAAGTGTGGAAGACGGCTCCATAAGGCTTGTAGAACAACCTAGTTAAAATGTACCCAACCTTCATAAGAATGTTAGTGTATGAACGTGAGCATGAAGTTCTGCAAGTTACGGAGTGACGTGTAGTTGAGCTTACACCCAGAAGATTGCTCCCACTCCGTGCCATACAGTGAGTCTTACAGGTGTTAAGCTGAAAAAGACAAAGCGGTGCTGATGAACGTTGGATCTTTATCGCTCAGAACAAACATCGAATTAAAAACACAACCGGCCCTGTTTCACAGGGTGGGGTGGGGTGGGGTGTGTGTGTGTGTGTTGTGTATGAGTGTTGCTAAGCCCGTGAGTCAGAGACATTCCACACCAGAGCAGTTTAACAAGACTTCATGGCTCAGTGAGAAATACTCAGAGTGTGTGTGAGCTGTGGGGCGTAGCGAGTGCGAGGGAGCCAGAGAGGAGGAGGCTCAGACCGAGCGAAAGGCAGGGATCTGATCGCCTGTGGCGGAGTTTGGGCTTTTGTCTCGACACCATCGGCAGAATGAGCTGCGGCCCCTCTGCCTCGATTTCCTAATGATGTTAAACTCCACAACCTTGTCCTGACTGTGCAGAGCTAAGTCAGATTTTCCTAAGTGCTGGCTTCTCTTTTTTTTCCCTCCTCTGTTTTTAATGGTGAAAACGTGCTGTTGCATGTTGGAGCCAACGTGCTGAGAGCGTGGCACGTTTTGCAGAGTTCAGAGCCAGGACAGTGTCTGCTCCAAGGCCCTGACTGGCCCGTCTGTAATGGAGGATTAACTCATGGAATATCTGACCGCAAAAGGGACCTTCTGGGAAATGTAGATGTGATGTAAACATATGTACACCAGGGCACACGTGGTTTCATTACACAGGGGCATAGGTGAACAATTATCAGGGATTAGCACATCTCTCTCAGAAGTCATTCAAGATATTCTAGTACAAGATCTCGACATCTGCAGTGAACATAAACATCCTTTGGTAAAGAATGTCATCTATTGAACTGCGTTCCACACGTCCACCAAGTTGGTTGCCAAACACTGTCTGACAGAGCTGACAGTTACCACAGATTCCAAAATGTGTGGCTCGGTTTCAGAATGTCTCTGGCGTGTTACATGCATGGAAGCTACGCCACACGGGAAGTTTTAGCACATTTTATGTGAACATACTAGATACTGGCTTCTGGTTTGACAGAGGTACCGGACTGGCGGTGTTTGCAAAGTCTGCAGTAACGAGACTGAAAAGAAGGAGCTAATTAAGGATAAAGAACTGTGTGGGTTGTCCCTTGTCACGCTGTCTCAGCTACTGATATCACCACCCTCGGCACAACACAACCTTATCTGTAAAACTCACCAGTCCTTAGACGAACAAATCCCATTCAGATGGCATAACAATCTCAACTCAAGGCTCACTTGTTCTTGTGCATTCATCCCTATTTCATGATCCTTAACTGTAGATGGTCATGAGGACTGTGTAATACAGTCGAAAGCTCCAGAACAAGGGGACCTTGAGTTCTTTTGTCTCTTTAGAGGCTTATTTAGCCAATTCCATTTATGTGTGCGTGAAAAAATAACTTACGTGACATGAAATGTCTTGCTGCATGTGCCTATTGTATTTTTGTAAGATGAACGCAGCAGGACATGAGTGCTGTTACAGGACTGCATGAACCGTGGAAGTGCTACTGTATGTGTTTAAGAAACACCCCAGCTCGTCCACCACACTCTGCTACTGCCGGCTTGCTGACGACTCCCTCACTACGAGGGGGGGCCCGGCTACCGCTCAACCAAATCCCGAGTGTTCGCGCTCCTGGTTCGACACCAGGACTGCAGAGACTCCACACATCCTCCTGTTGAGACTGAGGACTCACCTGTTCAGGGTGCAGCCCGGCCCATACAGTACAACACAGAGGAACATTTAACTGTGAGTACAGATGAGCTTTAGCCTTTATTTCAAATTGATACACCAACCCTTCTCCAAAGCAGAGGTACAAACGTGCAGGGAGTCATGACATGCACTATGTTTCCCCCAGTCAGATGGGATGGAAGTGTCAGTGAATTGGGACCTACAGTAAAGGTCTTCATGGGTCCAAAACTTTGGACTGATGCAAAAGGGATTGAGTCCAGAATTTCCCATGGAAAACCCACCCATAATTTAACACTTGAAGAAAGAGATCCAATCCGAAAGGAACTCGAGCACAGTCAGAAAGGGGCAGAATACACATTAGAGGAAAATCAGAGCTAATCCAACATTCAGTGGACCTGAAAACACACAAACATGTCCAAATGTAATCCAATCCATATATTTGGTCCTTTAGTGACAGTTGGCTGCACATTTACATATTTTTCCTTCAGTGCTTGGAATTTTTTGTTGTTTCTGCAGCTGCTGTCAGATTTCTGTCTGATCACTGGCTCCTGTAATCATCACGTACATGGGGGCCATGGTGGGAACCCTGCAGCTAGCTCAGTGTTAACATGTACACACAGTGGACCAATGATTTTAGCATAAGATACCCATAAATTACCTTCAGCACCGCCGTCACAACACTGTATGTATTAGACAGTGTGTGAGAGAGAGAGAGAGAATGAGCGTCAATTATAAATGTCTGTTTGGTCATTTTCTTTCCACAAAAACAGGAAAGCCCCCCCCCCCCCCACACACACACACACAATGTTCCATTCCAGAAAAGCTGAGTTGGACAGCACCTTCATCACATGTAGCCTCGCTGCTCTGATGGCTTCCGCAGCAGACCTTTTGGTTGGTCCTCCCTATGTGAGGTGTGGAATAAAACACATATATGGACACGGTGGATATGATAGAGTCTTTGACATGGTTGCTGTTTTTTTTTTGTTTTTTTACCAGCATGGAAAATTGGGTCAGGGTAGATTTCAACGTGTCTGGGCACTGTCCCGGATAGCTTCATCATAAAAGTAAAGGACGGGAGGAATGTGAAATCCACATTTTCCAGCCAGTTCACAGCGTATCATGGTTTCATCTTGTTAAGTCTAATTTTCTCTGCAGGATTCAGGGAGTTGTATTTAAGGGCACACCTTCTGAAGCTTAAGTCTTGGAAAGCTCAACACCACACGAAGGACACAGCATCTTCAGACATCCTAAACCTCAGGCAGAGAATTAGGGAGGGTAGAAGGCTAGAACCTGGAAATGTACTCAACAGAAATATCTCTGGAAGGATAAGTTCACTTTTTTTTCTCAGTTTGCCTTATTAGAAGACTCATATCCCATGTATATTATTTGTCACTGCAATTAGCCCCCCTGTTCCTTGTACAAGTGTATCATTTCATATTTCATATCGTCTCAGTCAGCCAAGTTTGGGTATCTTCGTCCTGGTGTCGTGTTGTGGTCTGTTTCCCCTTCATTTTGTTTCCTGTAGTGCTGCCCTTTGTGGTTGAGGTTAGAGCTTAATTTAGGTTAACGTCAATAGTTAGGCATAGCAGAGATGACTGTTTGTTTGGTTCGGGCTCCGGCTGGGTTCCATTTACAGCAAGGAAACACAAATCCACAGGGAAACAGGCTCACCTGCAACACAACAACGCTAAATGGGACTACCTGTACATGTACCTCCACTCAGCAACAAAACACTGCCTGTGGAAGCACAAAGAGGGGAATTTTATACTAAAAAGACTAACTTTGGAAGATCCCCACTTCATTTGTCCAACTCGGACTGCCTCATGTAAGCTTTGAACAAAGACTGTGGATTTGGTCCCTCATCTTTTACAGTGTAGTCATGCTAGGAAGGTATCTCTTCACACCAGGATGATTACTGTGACTGATAACTCTTTCAGTGTAGGCTACATACGGCATGTGGTGTGGATCTGAAGCTATCCTTTAACTGTGGCCCTGTTCCAGTCCCTAACCAACTAGTGTTACAGACTTCTGATCGCTGCGTCTGATTGGTGAAACAGAGTCATGTGGTAGATGTACTGACGGCATCTCTCTGGCAAAAATAAAGCATAGAATATGTAGAATAAATGTAAAAAAGTAACGAGTGGAGTGCCGCCCAATGTAGCGGAGTGGGAGCAGCGTTTCTTCTTCACAAATCTACTCAAGTACAAGTAAAACGTCTGGTGCAGTAAAACTACCCTTAGAAGTACATTCTTTTCTAAAAGTTCCTCAAGTAAGTGTGACGGAGTGAATGTAACTCGTTACTACTCACCTCTGGCCCATTTGTGTGACGTGCGCTGATTGTAGCACAAGTAGAAATAATGACCAGAGCTCCCAACTTGGAGTGCGGTACAGCACCAAGCGACTGTGACTGTTGGTGACTGATGTCTTCGTACTCCCTCAGGGCAGGGTTGTACGGCTCTGGAAAGGTCGTGGCGGCAGCGATCAGTCTTCCAGCTTCACAGTTGCTGAGTAAACGGTGGAATGCTACTATGCGACATGTTAAACAAGGTTGTTCTTTCCATGGGGATCTTCCGGTCTGACCGTGACTGGCCACCGCAGCGTGACGTCGGGTTGCATTTATCCAAAATTTGATTCTGTTTCAAATTTTTGCTGCAGGGCCGTTGCATTTTCTTTGGCACCCCCTACGGCCAAAAACACTACCCACATTAAAATGAATGGGAGGACTGGCTTTTTTGCCGCAACGCCTGATTTGGTCTGAATACAGCTGAGCACAGCTGATTTTGAAAAAAGGGAATGTGAAATTTTGTGGTCCAACCGGTAATGGTTGAATAGGCCTGGAACGGTATAAAACACCGACCACCTAGCAGTTAGACAGGCTGGTGGAGAGGGAAGTGACGGCTTCTGCTCTGATTACAGACTGGGAGAGCAGAGGAGGCCCTGAGGCTTCCACACCAACCACTGACCTACTCTCTCTCCACACACTCTCACTGCCTGAGGAACTCCCTTACACTCTCTCACTCTTAAACCCTCTCACACACACGCGCAGCAGTCCATACAGTAGCTGTCCGCCATGACAGTGTCCCAGTGACGTAAACAAGGAAAGTGGAATGTATGTGGACTGACCGTTCCGACTAGCAGCTCTACAAACCAATTTTGTCAGCTGGTCGCAAAACAACTCTCAACATTACTAGACTGGACCAGTGTGGGGAACGGTCTGCTCTGAGCATGGTTTGTAAAGCAGGTTTACCATGACAGAGACGTTGAGCTCTCAAGGCTGGTTAAATCTTACCATTACGGCCTTGTTGGGCTGGACTGCACTTATTGATTTTCTATAATAATGTTGTTGGATGTTAGAGCTTCACCTGTTGCACATGGGGCGGCTGTGGCTTGGTGGCAGAGCGGTCGTCCACCAATCGGAAGGTCGGCAGTTCGATCCCGGCTTCCCCCAGCCATGTGTCGAAGTATCCTTGAGCAAGATACTGAACCCCACAATGCTCCCGAAGCTGCGCCTTCGGTGTGTGAATGATTAGTTTAATTTGTACTGATGGGCAGTCAGCTGCTGCCATCAGTGTATGAATGGGTAAATGTGATATGTAGTGTGAAAGCGCTTTGAGTAGTCGGACAAGTACAGTCCATTTTCATTTAGAAGTTGTCCACCAAAACTGCTGTCGCTGTCAGCAGGTGTTTCTGCCTCCAGAGCTGCAGAGTCTGGATCTTTTATTCACGGGCCACCAGCTACGGCCCTGTTTGACGACCGCTGCTGAGGTACTTGCTGTTAGCAGACAGCAATCGGGAGAACAGAACGTGGAACTGTGCTGCTGTCTCTAAGGTGGAGAGGAGGTGGTGTGGCTCTGATCCTACTTATTGGGCATCACCTGAAGCTGCTAACTTGTCCTTCTGGATCTGTCCTCCTCACTTATGTTCTACTAACCATTATAATTGTATGTACTATGATCTTCTGTTGTGAATCTATTCTGTACACACGACATCTACTTCCTGAGGAGGGATGCCTCCTCTGTTGCTCTTCCTGAGGCTTCTAACATTTTTTCCCCTGTTCAAAGGGTTTTTTTGGTAGTTTTTCATCATTTGAATCCAGGCTCTAAGGACAGTGGGTGTCGTATGTTGCAGGCTGTAAAGCCCTTTGGGATGAATTGAGATTTGTGATATTGGGCTACATTAAATGTAGTTTGATGGCAGAACGGTTCAACTTTATTCACAGGCACAAATGGTTGTTTATTTCAACAGAGGAGGGATCGCTCTCCTAGTCAACATACTCATCAGCTCCCTGTGTGTGACGTCGGCACTCTCATCCACTATCTCAGAGAACAATTTCGCCTCCCTGATGCGATCATCTCACGTGATAAGTACTTGAGCTTGTCTTTTCTCTTCGGCCAACCTGAGAGACTCGTTATCAAGTGATCACAACTGGATGATCCACATGAAGTTAGAATTGGAGTCTTTGTGCCCTCTAATGGCAGAAAGGAAGGATCCCTCTCTCTTAGTAGAAAATGTCAACAGTTTTTGTTCATCACATGTCTGGCACACGTTACAAAAAGCTTTTTGTCGACTTCTAGCCGGTTGTAGGTTGTCAGCCACTCTTCTCTGAAGTGTTGTGTAGTTGAACTCGTCTCCTCCAGCTCCATCTTCTGATGTTTGGGAGTGGGACCGGGACTGCCATAATCGCCGTCTTCGACGCTATGTGAGGCACTGGTGTCACACAGGATCAGCAGCTACAGCAGGCCTATCCTTTCCCCTGCTAGATCCCTGGTATATATCCCTCCAATAATCCGCTTGTCAATTGTTAATGTTTCATTGTTTGTTTCTAAATTACTCTTAGCTTAAAGGGACGGTTCACCCCAAACTTCGTAGTGCTGTTTATCCATCCAGACTGTTTTGGTGTGAGTTGCCGAGTTTTGGAGATATCGGCCGTAGAGACGTCTGCATGTTCTGACTATAACGAGACTATATGGCGCTCGGCTTGTGGAGCTCAAAGCACCCAAAAAAACACATTTGAAAAACCAGAAATCATGAGCCGGTTACTCAAGGTAATCCACAGATTTCTTTGAGCGCAGTTCCATGTAGAAACAATTTTTTTTCTAGTGGCTGAAGACTCTTAAAGTGCTTTCAGACAGCGAGTGGTAGCTGCACGAAGGCAGCCATGCCGTCGAGGTAAGAAAGAGGGCTGCTGCCACTCTCGTGAACACGATTACCCTTTTCAACCGCCACAGTGAGGGAAAACAATACAAGATCTGATTTTACTGGTATCTGAGCCTGTTAATACATCCATGATCCGAGTTCCTTGAGCTATACACCTCTTCACCAGCAATGAACAAACCTATCAGTGAAGAGAAACGGCATTGGAGCAACATATCCAAACTATGATTATCCGGTATGGATCAATAAGCAATCTTCATGATATTAGTTTGCACAACTTGCTATATTAATCTTGCCGTATTGCCACCCATTTGCTCTGTTAAGATACAACTTTCTTTGAAGCGGTGTGAGATTATAGTAGGTGGATAGCGGCATCCTGTGTGCTTACAAAGAAGGCATTCTGTCGGATAGAAGCACAAGGATGTATGTGTGTGTTGCATGGATCTGATGTGTGCAGGTGCCGCCCATCTGTTCTGTTCTGGAGGAGTGTTGTTCCAGCTGTGTTTTCTTACCTGTGTGTGTGTGTGTGTGTGTGTGTGTTAGTTGTATAAAAGGAAATTTGACTTCCTATTAATGGGTAACTCAATGTAAACACACACATACAGCGATCCGATGTGTGTAATGCTGAGTGTGGAGTCGACATCTGTTAGTCTCAGGCTGATCAGACCTGATGTCTGTATTCACATAAATCCACCTAACACATGCTGAAATCAACAACATCAATGATACAATGAAAATGCATGTGATCTGAAAAGTTTCCACTCACTGAGACTTGATATATGTCATTACGATTTAATTAAACCAAAACCAGTTTCTTTTATCATTTAAGGTGAGCCCCAAAGAAGACTTGATTTAACAAAACCAAGTGATTGTAAAACACTAATGAAATCGCTCAAGACTGCAATAAGCCACCAGACATTGACTTTGAGTCACTATAAATGCCATGTTGTCAAAGCATGGTGGAGCGGTAGTTATTGGTGCCATTCTTCCCCTGATAGGAGAAGAGGGAACTCAGAGTCTTAGTTTATATATAAATCCTGGCCCTGCAGAGGAAAGCAGCCGATGACTTTGGGCATTTCAGCTGCAGCCTTTTTAACCTAAATTTTTTTTTGATCCTCCCTGCTAACAAGTCTTCTCCTTTTTAACTGAACACATCATCTGACCGTGATTTCAACAGCACTTGGAATGACTCTGCTGCCTGCGTGTTAGGACTGAGAGCAAACTTGTTTCACGTGTACCAAGGAGGGAGTAGAGGCCCAACCCACCAAGAAAAAACTGTCATAGATATTACAATCTGTGCAACATAAATTCATTGTTGTATGTCATACAGATGCTATCAGGCTGACGTACGGATCATTTTCTTTGTGTTTTTATTGGTGGCTTTCATTAGGTTCTCTTCATCAGGGCACACTGGCTCCCTGTTGTCACCCGCATCAAGTTCAGAGCGATGCTCCTGGCCTACAAGACCCCCACTGGTTCTGCCCCATCATGTCTTCACTAACACAGACCTGTGCTCCTGCCAGGTCCCTGCGCTCTGCAGACCAACAGCGTCTGGTGGTACCATGGCAACGAGGAACAGGATCCCTCTGGAGCAGCTTCTCTGGATCCGTTCCTCATTGGTGGAATGATCTGCCTGCTCCTACAAGATCAGCAGATTCTGTAGCCGCCTTTAAAAAGCTCCTGAAGACGCGTCTCTTCCGCCAACACCTGACTGACCATCACTGACTTCTTCTTCCTTTCTACCTCTTTTTAAAAAAAGCCCTTCCTCTCCTCAGCTCTGTATCCAGTGCTGGGCTCTGACAGACTAGTTTCTGGTGCACTGATGCTTCTTGTTACCTTGTGGTGTTATAACTGCTTCTATTGTCTTCCTCACATGTAAGTCGCTTTGGATAAAAGCGTCTGCTGGATGACTCAATGGAAATGTAAGTTAGATGATGTTCCTGGGATTTGTTGGAGACACCCTCAGGTCTCATTCTTAAGGGCTCTGGGAGCAGTCTTCCCTTTGGGATGGTTGCTTGTCCATTGGCACAGAGTCTGGTTGGTCTGTCTGGATGTGGAGTCCCACAGTATCTTAGCCTCTGGCATTATATGGTGTCTAGTTCCAGGTTGAAGTCTCCTTGAACAGTTTGCATGTTGGGTCGCTCTGATGTGACCTGTAATTGTAATCGTGTAGTCACTGGTATTAGTGCTCGAGTGGCTCTACCTTTGCCCTGGTTGCCAGCTGGGATTTAAGCCTGACCTCCCAGTGCTGAGCTGTAAATTCATCTCAACGCTGTCCAGCTGCTGTGTAGTTTCTCCTGTGCAGCTGAACCTTCCTGCTGATTATTTTAGTGATAAGAGAGTGTAGCTTTGCATACTTGACCTCTGTACCAGCGGCTCTGTCAGAACTGTAGGACGGTCGGGGAACTTCTGCTCCTCCAGATCTTGTCTGACCTCAACAGTTTTCCTTAACTCCAAGTACTTATAGATGTTTCAGATGGTGAAAACTGGTAGCTTGAATATATCCTTTGAATAACCTTTCCCTGATTTGTAAGAAACATGAATCTATTTATTTTGCATACTGTAGAGTAGACCTATAATGTCCCTAAGTTTGCACTTATTGGTTAATGGACAGCAGTCAGTGAATAATACAAATAACTACAGCAGCGAATAAAGAACAACCATAAATACACAGGTCAATGTCAACTTCATTGTTATCATCACGCAGAAACCAGTCGACCAGGCTGTTACATGATGAAATGATTGAAAAATTCTAAGAAGCTGCCTTGTATTAAAGCCATACGAGTTGGTAAGAGACCTGAGACCTTAAAACAAATAGACAAAACTATCAAACGGAAAAAGGTGCCTTAACCTTTGCAGATGCTTCATTTCTTGTTTTATCTAGAGTAATTGCAGATTATGCGGGAAATTTTCATGTACAAGTTTGTTCATTGCGAAGCACGATGCCAACTCAGGGGATTGAATCAGTCATTTCTTGATTTGCACACTGTGTGCCACTATTATTAAGAAGTATGATGCAGGAAATGACCTCAACAGAGGGAATATGCTGAAAGGAAGAGAAACATAGGCAGAAATGTGGTGAGTGTTGCAACAGCCTGCCAGCACAGAGAGAAGTGAAAAAACAAATCAAACCATGGCAGCCGTTGCATCAGACACTCCACAAAAAGACAAACTCATTGCCTGAATATTAGACATGCAGAGGAAACACAACAGGACAGAGTGCTGAGGAGAGATAGGTGATGTGGTTACTGAACAGTGTTATCAGGTCTGTCCACAGACATCATTCTGGGTGTGTCCAATGACCAACTGGGCAGTTCCAAAAACACTCCGCTTGTTCTGTACATGGGGACTGATATTGTAGTTGTGGACAATAAAGAGCTGCTCAGAGAATCATAGTTTTATTAAGGAAGTCCATCTGCAGGATCAGGATCAGGGCTGATCCAGGCATGTTTTATGGCTAGGTATAAATTCTACAAAACCTAATCCCTACATTGGTATGCTCAGTCTGTTAAAATGTTGCAACCATTTTTTTAAATCAACATGAACTGTGGAGGAAACTTATTCTTCTTTCTTCTTCTTTTCCTTTGGGCTGCTCCCTTTCAGGGGTCGCCACAGCGAATCATGCGCCTCCATCTAACCCTGTCCTCTGCATCCTCTTCACTCACACCAGTTAACTTCATGTCCTCTCTCACTACATCCATAAATATCCTCTTTGGTCTTCCTCTAGACCTCCTGCCTGGCAGCTCCAACCTCAGCATCCTTCTACCGATATATTCACAGTCTCTCCTCTGAACATGTCCAGACCACCTCAGTCTGGCCTCTCTGGCTTTATCTCAGTCCCTACTGTCAGTCCTACATTCTTAGCTGTCCTCTTCTCTCTCTGCCTACGAACACACCTTCCTCCTCTCCTTCTTCGTCTTCGACCAACAGTAGTCCAATTTCCACCGGTACCCAGTAGGTCAACAGCGCCGGTGGCGGTTGTTGTTAACCCGGGCCCCGACCGATCCGGTATGGAAGTCATTGGCATGATTCGCATTTTTAGTTTGGCATGTGTTTTACGTCGGATGCCCTTCCTGACACAACCCTCTGCATTTATCCAGACTTGGGACTGGCACAAGAAGACACTGGCTTGTGCCCCCCTGCGGTTGCATTGTGGAGTAAACTGTGAATAAATAAATAAATGGAAGCCAACAAGTAATGATATGGCAGTGTGCATTAGTGCGGGATGTAAGAGATCAGCCTCTTTGCCTCTATTCCAGTGACATTTTGAAGGTGCATCAAAAGCAGCAATTCCCAACATGGGAACACAAGATAAACCTGTGGGGTCACAAGATGATTAAAGGTATAAGACAGATTGAAAGAAAGAAGGACAAAATTATTTCTGTTGGATAAAATAATGTATATCTGGTCCAAAGTTTCTGGCCTCACTAAGGCCACAACATGTGATGGGGTTGGGAACTACGGCTCGAAAGGGCTATATCCAATATCCAGTATCAGCCGGGCTGTCCGTGCACTGTGCAGCGCTGCAAAGAAACATGATCAGGACACCTCTGCATAGTACTGTTGGTAAAATTTTGTATTTTCAGTTTGCATGACTTATTTTACATACAGTATGTCACCAAAGAAAACAATGGTCATGAATGGTGATTTACTATAGGTTTTGCAAGAACGATGGTGATCTTCCCATCACACTTTGATCCATAACAGGGTTTCTCAGAAACCACTGGCCAGATTTTTTTGCTTTAGATTTGCTGTGGACATCCATGCTCTCCAGAGGATTCCTAATCATTTTGATGATCCTCCAACACGTTGGTCCATTGACAGGTGTTTTTTAAGATTTGGCCAGATTTCCAAGATGATTATCTGAGGCTATTGGGAGGGATATTCCTAATGTTTTGGTGACATGGCATAATGTGTTAGGGCTCTGGGGCAAACATTTCCTAATAATAGTCCACTTTTGTTTGGTTTCTCCTGACCTTTCCTCTAGTGCCACCATCAGGACTGACATTTTTAGACATGTTTTTTGTCCTGACAAGGCTAGAAATCATCGGGGAATTACTTAAGACGGTAACAAAAACTAAATGAGATCAAGTAATTGGTCAGCAGGTCTAGAAGTCCAATTTTTACTCCAAGTAATGAATACTGTGGGCATGAGGTCTCGCTCATAATTCACTAGTGGTTTCATAAGTATCAAACCACTAGTGAATTGCTTTTTCATCCTTAAGTTAGTTACTTCATTTTTCACCGTTAGGTTTTACATATTGTTAGTTATTCTCAGTTAGAAAGTATTAATGAAGAGTTATTTGGACACCATTGACTCTTGTAGTTTTATTACGTAAGAATAGAGCACTTTTATTAAGGGCTGTTAAGGGAGAAGGACCTTTCCTGTGGCACTACCACCTTATAAGGCCCACGCTGAGCAAAGCACGTTAAGATTATAATTCATGTACAACATCCTTCCTTACCATCACTCAGCTGGCATTAGGAGGTTACTGAGGGAAAACTCTTGGTTAATGGCCTGGTAGTTGTAGGATGTGGTCAGGCAGAATAAGGCATTAATACAGGGTTTACAATGACCGATAAAGGGCCAACATGCTACTAATATGCATGCTAATAAGCACCGGGTTAATGGTGAATATGTGTACTCTAATATCAAGTGTTACCAAAACATCTTTTGTTTTAGTACATTTGGTCATTTCTTCAGAATCAGAATCGGGTTTATTGCCAAGTAGGTTTACACATGCAGGGAATTTTCTTTGGTATTTTGGTGCAAAAACAATAAACATAGTAGAAATATGAAGAAAGGTAAAGCAAGTACTGCAGGTCAAGAATCATAATAAAATAAAACTGACAAAAAGTTTTAAAGGATACGTAAGAAAATAATAGTGACCAATCTGACTGTTATTTTCAATTTCCTCAGTACATAGATAGCTAAGGGATGACATCATTGTACAGCAGTCTGTTGGGAAACTCAAAGTGATGAATTCCCCACCTGTTGGAGAACAATGGACGTTGTGAGCTACTTGATGGTGACTGCCAGTGAACTAGCTCACAGGCTCCAAATACAGAATGAATGGCCCGCGTGACTCAGCATTTTACCACCATGTCAGATGACCAACCACATGAGTCACATGTGGAAGGGAGGAAATGCTTCGTCCCCCTCAAGGCCAACACTGTCCACTGTTGTGTTCCAGCTGCAGTGGTTTAGAGGGTATCTAAGCACTGCGAACATCCGCTCAGTCTGAACACACCATGTATATACCCCAGAGAGCTGGCAGAATAAATCAGATGTTTAGTCTGAGGGGGAACGTTTTGCAGTTTTGCGTTGGTGGAGCCACACACAGGCTGAGGGGAAGCTAATGTATGCCTGAGGAGGTCACGTGGAAAGAAAGCCTTCAGCCGTGAATAGAGTGACCTGGCTTTGTAATAGCAGTAGAAGTATGGTGGAATTTGTGCGTGATTGGGTGAATATGCATTACTTCTTTGTGACTGTAAGGAAGGAAATACTTGACGAGAGAAACAAAGGGAAAGGGATCCGAGGCCCGGAGCAGGAACAGTACACATGTGAGTGGAGCTGCAGAGGCTGTGGTATCCTTGAGTTTTAGCTGTGCCTTTTTAGGGCTGGCTTTGTTTAGTCAGTGTTGTCCTACAGATTACACGAGAACAGCCTTTGGCCTTAATAAATGACTTCATCAAAGACTTGCAGTTAGGTGGACACCTAACAATACCCCCTTTGTGTCTATTGTGTCTAAAGGTTTCTGTCCTAGAGTGCTGCTTACTCTCACAGCGTTGTGTAGCACTGTAGGAAATGTGCTAAAGTTAAATGTATCTGGGCTCTCAGATCCCGGTTTTATAGTCCTCACCACTGAACAAAACACAATTTTATATCCTTGATCGTTTTGTTTTCATGGCAAAACGACGAGACAAAGCCAAAGAGTTAAAACGGCAGCCAGGTAGGAGACATGACATGACAGCCTCCCTCCGGTGAGGTCTAATTCCTGCAGACAGGCAGGAGGACAATATGCTTCATGCTTTTGCAACTGGAGGACGTAACAGAGCGCTCTTGTGTTTGAGTCCCCGTCACTGTACAAGTCCTACAATAACTCTATCAAAAGTGATTCAGAGAGAGAGAAAGACAGAGGGAAATAAAAAAAGATGAGGGAAGAGCATGTATGTGAAGGTGACTGTCTACAGCCCTGCTACGGCCTCTGGAGGCTGCAGGGCTGATCACAGCCCACAATACTAAAGGGTTGCATCAAACAGATACTTCTCTTTGAGCTTTAGCAGTAGTGGAGCTACAGTGTTCATCATCAACAGTGTTTGATGATTATCCATTCCGTTATTAAGTCCACGTTACTTCGGTGAAATACGCACAGGGGCAACGCTGCTGTCAGTCACATAATGCAGTCACACCGTGGAGGCCTACACATCGCGTTTACCATGTTGGGATATTAACATTCTTACCTGTGTGTTTGTGTGCCTGATGTTACGTTTGAACCTGTAAGGTGTGCAGAGACTCTTTGGGTGATGTGCCCTTAAACTGAAGCTGAACTGAATGAAGGGCCAGGCGGCAGTCTGTGTGGTAAACCTCTCACCTCCATGCACAAACTGTGATCTCACCAGGCTGAGATGAATCCAGACCCTAACCCTAAGTGAGCTAATAATTATCACTGCATGTGTTTAAGAGGAGGAAATAAGCCTGCACGTTTTCTTTATTTCCACGTCTTGATATTGGCAGATGGTATTAATTCCTTCAAGCCAGCAACACCACATAAAATCCGTCTTGTTGTACCGCAGGAGACGGACAGCTGTGGAGCTTTCTCTCATGGAGGAGTCAAACGGGGAGCCCTCTCTGTGGGCGCTCCCTGAGGTCAAATGATGACAGTGCCACAATGCAAAGCACACACTGTGTCCACGACAGCCTCAGGGGCACTGTAGTGGCTTTGGTAATAAAGAGATACGCTGCACTTGGCCCTCAGGTCATTATGATAAAAGATTAGTGCAGACAATTTTGCGAATCAATTTCTCATTTATGCCAGTTTTCATGGTTCCAGCTTCTCATATCTGCTGCTTATCCCCATTTCACGTATTCTAAATTGAATCTGTTTGGGTGTTAGGCTGTTGGTCGGACAAAGCTGGCGCTTTGAACACTTCTCTTTGGTTGCAGCCCTAGTCCAGATGATAAAGACTGCAAACATGCTGATTTGCTGGGAGGTTTGTGGAACGTGTGCAAAAGAGGCCATCCAGAACAGTGGGGTCATAACAAAGGGCAGCTTGGGTTTGAATTTTCAACTCCGTATAAACCTTGTCAAATAATTTGAAAGCTCAATCCACCACTGTGAAGGAGTTGGCAAAATCGTGGCTCTCCAGTGGATAGCAATGCGTTTCCTAGCTGCCAATACGGTGCACCAACATGATACACATAACAAGGGAAAATTGTCCATGGACACATGATTTCCATATTTGCTTTGAATTCATGTTCTGCTGTGTCTTTTGTAGGTGGTAGGATTTGAACTATTTGTGTGCGCGTGCAGTGTGAAGCTATTGTGTTTTTATAAACGTGCTGTACAAGTAATTGTGTTGTGTCCTTTGTCTTTACACACACGGAACATCTCAGTTAGGGTTAGGGTCGTATCATTCAGCATTTAATTAGATTTTTTAAAATAGATTTTTGTTTCCAGATATGATCATGAATGCTTTAAACCACAAGGACGTGTCTGTCTTCAAGGGTTATGGGTCTGTAAGGCAAGGCCAACACATGTCATATATGCTAGAATCTCGAATGTGTATCTAAATGCCTGCTGCTCTTTGAGTTGAACCTTTCTCTCTTTACAGCTTGTCTTTTTCGCTACAACATCCTGTCGCTGGTTTACTTCCTCTACCTGCTGCTGCTGCCGTGGTTCCTGAGTCCCAACAAACACACTATCAGAGGTAAGACCATCTGTGTTCGTAAGATCTCATTTGACACCTAATTGTGCTTCCTCAGACCCCAGGGTTGGCAAATGGACTTTGTTTCCAATCAGCGGAACTTCAGGAGGCAGTTTGTCTGTGCTCTGGCCTGCAATCAGCCTTCTCTGGTGTTCATTCTCGCATGTTATAAGATGATATGCGTTTAATGTTGTAAGGAGACTGAGTTGCGGCCTATAAGGACTCTCTAGCACAGTTCTGTCTCCCTTTACTGCAGCTGACAGGAGATCTGGGTGCTTGGTGAAGGAAAATGCAAGTTGATTGTTGGAGTTTATCAACGAGCTATCCTATCCTCATGTATAAGGATTTTCAATGGGATTCAGTTTTTTGTGAGTCATTTTTTTCAGACAAGGCTAAACAAAGGTAGAGTTAATGAGGGGATCACAGCAGTGGTTCATCAGCAAGAACCTAATTGCCTCTCAGGGCTTCCGTACATTTCTCTACATGGGTTCACACCGTTTGCTTTAGTAACACGCTGCTCAGCACCACAGTTAGTCTCACTTCCAAAATGAGTACAGTTTTTCTTATTATGAGAATGATGTTTAACTTCAAATCTGTGAGCAATAAGTTGCTTTTTTATTTCTCATTAATTGCAGCAAATGGCACGCGTGTTGGCACAATGTGTGGAAAGGTACAGTTTTCTACAATCTGCACGTAACCACTTGCACATGGCTTGTAGATCAAAACTGATGAGTTGAGTCTCAGTGAAACTGTCAAACTCTTCACAACTTCTAAACATGCTTTCATCGAGCCGTCACATGCAAAATGATCCATTCAGTTATCAAAAACTGTCAGACTTACATGTATATTCCATAAATATCTATGACATGGAAGGAAATCTCTGGCCAGAGAAACGAGAAAGATGAGACCCTGCAGTGTTACGTACTGTGAGGGGGCACACCTTGTTGGTTTTTACTGAACCGCCGCAGGTTTTTTCATTGTTGTGGGATTTGTTTGGGGTTTTTTTTGGCACGGATGTCATTTTGTGGCAAATTTATGACTTTACATGAAATGTTTTGGGTGAGTCACTTCATGTTGCCGACATGCAATAGAGTCGTGAATGAAACAATTGGGACAGTTGCACTTACAGTTTAGAGAATGCTAAAAATGTAATGCCCCCAAAACACTTCGTACACATCCCAGGATCAACCCGTGTACCCTAACCCTGACCACATCTGTCTGCCAACAGTAAAAATGTGTCACTCATTATATATTGACCATAAAAACAGGTAGCATTACAATTAGTGTCACTATTGTCTTTGTAAAAGTATCTTTTTGCAGTTTTTCTCCATTGCTTTGGCTCAGTTTTTGAATGATTCCTTTACTTCATTATTGCATGGATGGTGTTGCCTCACAGTAAATAGCACAGAAGTGAATCAGAAATGCTGCGATATGCTTCGGTAGGCTTTCTTTGTTTGCCATTTTTGCGTAGAGTAATTCCATGTGCACAAAATGAAACTAAAGAAATTCCAGTAATGCAACACAAAACTATTCACGGTCACTATACTTACCTGTATAGGAGAGCTACGGATATAGAAATACAACAGTACTAGTCAACCATGCCTTCTGCAGTTCTCTTCCACATCACAGCTTCTGGCCTCTCCTGTAGTCCACCTGAAAGACTGTTTTTGACGTTGATGACTCTGCTGAGGAGGTTGATGGAAGGATGAGTTGATGGATCTGCGAGGACCGGGCGGAGATGGGGAGGTGGAGGAGGGGCGCAACACTGGCATGAATGTACTGAAAGCAGAGAGAGTCTCCTATTTAAACAGACAGTAGCAGGGTGACAGGTTGGTAATGAAGGTGTGTGGCTGTGCTATTGGATAGATGAGACCAGCTGATGGAACAGCTGATGTCCCTATTTGTCAGCCCCGGACAATGACAGCAAGAAGTATGAGTGAGCGTGCCTGAGGGGAGTGACTGGCAGCGTGGTATGAGAATTACCTTCAGCCTGAGCTGGCAGAAGTCTAGTCTTCCTGACTGAAAGTACGCTAGCGCTTCCTTTCTTTTCAGTTTTGACAATAGGATGTGAACATGTGTAACATGGAGTGTGAATGCACAGAGGTTTGGTGGCGGTTGAGTTTGAGGGAGAAAACAGTTCATTGAATGCATTTTGTGTAAAAGCGATGAATGGTGATCCACAGTTCAGTCCACTTTGACTGTGTGAAGAGTTTCAAAGCAGTGAACTGCTATAGAGATGTGACTTTTGTGAAAAACTATAACACACACACACACACACACATTTTTGCACCAGTTTGCACCATAAAGACGAAGCTGTGTGTGTTTGCTGTTTGTTTAAGTTCACTTGTTTCCTTTGTATGTGTTCACGCTGACTCTTCTGCTTTCACTTACTTTGTCTAATCTGCATTTCAATCAGGAGAGACTTAGGAGGGACCAAATAAACGTATCGACCTGGTGTGTGTTCAAGTTTCGATATGCGAAGAGTCTTTGGAGATTACACCCCATCGTGACGTCATTGTTTTTAAGGGGGGAGTACCCCAAAGGGAAAACCCTGCAGCCTGCCAAGACCCTGACACGCACACACACACACGCACACACACACACACACACACGTGCTGTGTAAGCCGAGCAGGGGAAAAATCCAAGTGACTAATAGGAAGCAGCACTGTTGGGCTCAGAGCTGGAAATTACTCCACAACCAAAATGTGTTCAAATATACTCTCCTACATCATGTTCAAGGCTCCCATACTGACCCTTATCCTTCTAGGAAGGGATTGAAGTGTTTTTAGTCTGCCGATGGTGAGGAACACTTTGGGCCAGAGCAGCTCTTGTTCTGAACGTCTGGATGTTGATGGTCCCCAGTGGAGTGATGTCATGATGTTTCATCAAAATGTCTTTCTCACCACAGGTTTGAAAAGGTATCCATAAAACAAATTCCTAATAACCAGTGTTGTGCGATAAGCTCACTCTTTGCCAGATTTCCCTTCTACTTCACTGCAGTTTCTTCATGCGCGACTCCGTCTGATGACTTCCTGATTCTGAGCTTTAGTAGGCCATACTGTGTGAAACGGGTACTTTTGGATGTGCTGGGAAGGTTGCATTGAAAGGGACGTTAATCGCACTAATGTTCACAGTTATTGGGCACTATGAGAAAGTCAAGGATTGTATCTTTTAAACCATAAAGAGGCTGAAGAATTCATATTTTAGGTGCAGCTTTGTTGCCAAGTAGGGTTAAACATACGAGGAATTTTCTTTGGTAATTTTGGTGCGAAAAAAAGAATCATAGTAATATAAAGAAACCCAAAGCTGCAGGTCAGGAGTCGTAAATATAAAAACCTATTAAAGAATATTACTAATCCTAGAATACAATAAGTACAGTATGTTGACATGTTATTTAAATTACAGTATGTGCAACATATTGAATGTGTCAAACTTTACTGTATTACTATACTGGGGGGGGGGTGTACAATGAGTCCGTGTCCGTGGGGGTCCCGGCCTTGTTGATGAGGTGAAGGTGGAGACTGGTTTAAGTCTTCTTTCCTATCTGATGTTTTGCTCAAGTATGCAACAGTAAGCTAAGATCAATGGCTTGTGCTACTAATTATATATTGCAGCCCCCTCCACACCCTCTGCTGCCTCAACTCAGACACGTTCATAGATTTGTACTAGCCTGAAAAGATTTCCCCGCAGCAGTGTTTCAACGTCTCTGCACTTTCTCTGCTGCTCTGAAAGCTATTATGTCATTATGAGAGTGTCATGGCCAAACAGTTCCCTCCATGCTGTACACTACCTTCATACTGTCATCCAATCTAGGTGGTTCTTTGTGCCGTTAACTGGGGCTGCAGGCCCTCTGTCACTGAGATAAATGACAATTTGAAACATGGAAAGACAGTCTGAGATGAGGGGGCATCTCGCCAGGGTATAAATAAAGGATGAACGCTGTTTGTGTTGCATGTGTTAACAAGTCAAAATGCGATTCAAAGCCAGCTGGAACTCAAGTGTTTCTTGGCTCAGCCACTTTGAATACAAGATCGCAGTGCAGAGGTGTCAGTAGGAGGGGGGGTGCCCATGTAGGCCTGTCAGGATGAGCTACCTATGTTGGACGACATTTTAATTTATTGATAAATCAGACATTGGAATTGGTTTGGCAAAAAAAGATTAAAACACCCGAAATTAAAAAACAATTCCAATCACACAACCAAAACAGTGAATAAAATGGACTCTCGGGCTCTGTTAACAAAAATTGGCACAGGGGTAGCTTATAGAGTCATTCATTTGTTAACAGGCGTATTTGTTAGTAATGGAAGGGAAAACCCTGCTGTTTATGCTGCGTCGTGTTGGTAAAAATGATCGATAAGTGGATATGGTGACAGGCGATAATCACATATCGTGTACATATAAAGTACGATAAGTTGATGTAATTATTGAGACAGGCCCGTGCTGCTCTGTGTCTGCTAGATGCTGAAGGTCCATTATCCATTAAACATCCCCTCCACACATGTTTAACATGTATGGAAATGTCTCTGCTTTGAATAATAATTTGTATTTTCACAGAGAAGTTCAATGAGCTTGTTAAAACCTTTGAGATGACATCTGCTCCCTCGCCTTCATTAAAAATCCAGAATCTATAAATTTAAGTGGATCTGCTGGTGTAAAGTCCATTCTCAGTGTGTGCGCGCTGGAGGCCTCAGGTTTCCACATCACACATTTGCAAGTTGATTGGTCCAGGACTGCCTTCCAAACTATTTGTGATGTCACAAACGGTGCTGGTCGGCTCTACCCCTTAATGGGATTTTCAGTGAGCACAGAGAGACGTTCCACTGACGGCAGATTCATGAGAAAACAGCCCAATTCCATATTTCATATATAATAAAGGGTGAAATGTATGTCTGAATGTCTTTAGGACTAGCCCGGCATTTAGTTCTTGGTAATGCATGAGAGAATGCGTGGGCACTTTTTATGTATAGTGAGAATTATCACTAAACTTCAGGGCGGGGGGGGTTTAGGGGCGGTGTGTTGGTTAGCATCGTGGCCTCACAGCAAGAAGGTCCTGGACCTGGTTTACATGTTCTCCCTGTGTCTGTGTGGGTCCAGTTCCCTCCCTCAGTCTAAAGACATGCAGCTCTGGCTCATTAGAGACTCTAGGTGTGAGTGTGACTGGCTGTCTGTCTCTGTGTGTCAGCCCTGTGGTAGACTGGCGCCTTGTCCAGGGTCCAAGCTCCAAGGATCACCGGGCAGAGGTAATGGATGGATGGAGGATGGTTATCTCACAAGCATTTGGACTGGAAGGACACTAGACAGAGGGAGGGACGCACTCACATGGACACACACACAGAAACGGTATCAGGGAGCTTCGATGCACTGGTGTGAATGAGATCCCTTGAACCAAAACACATTTTCAGCTAAAAGTTAGAGCTCCATTGCTATTTAGACTTCTTCAAATGTGTCTCAGTGGTGATTTGGAGACTTATTGTTCCATTAAGGAACAAGGAGAGGCGATGTATGTTTCGAGCTGTGTTGGCATCAGCTTTGAGTCAAGTGGACGTTTATTCTGAGTAGGATTTATCTCCTTCAGCTGCAGGCGCTGCTGTTTAGAGCTGAAACAGTCGGTCAGTCGGCAGAACATTAATCAGTGACTACATTGATAATCAGTGAACCGTGTAAGTCATTTTCCAAGCAAACATTACCTGGTTTCAGCCTCTAAATTGAGAGGTTTTGCTGTGTGACAGGAAACTGAATATATGTTTGGCTTTTCGACTGTTGGTCAGACGTCGGTGTACGTGTCCCTACTGTGCGACATGTGTGTGTTCTGAAAGTGCCAACTTGTTAAGGCAGTCCATACCACAGCTGCTACGACCTGGCTTCTTTATGAGGCTGCTGAAAGCCTCTTCACTGTGGATCTACTGGCAGCCTGTCACAGGTTTCATCACCACATCACCACCACTGTGTGTACTCTCATGGGTGGACGTTAGAGACATGGAGAGAGAAAGAACAAGCTTGACATGACATTCCCAGTTGACTCACCAGTGTGTGATTCCTGAAATCAACAAGGCCAGAGGAATGCAGCCGTGACATACTGTCGCTGATGGCCGTAGTGATTCAGCAGCAGTGATGCCAAGCGTTCAGATTTACCCAGTGTCCTCCGGCTGCTTCAGGTGGCGAGGTTTGGCGCTCTGTCCAGTACTCTTCACAGAAACACATCACCACAACTCCTGGCCACACTGCCATGGAGTTTGCTGAGGATCGGCATCAGGCTAAAGGTTCCCTTTGACCAACACCTGGGGATTTGGTTTTGGTCAGGGCAGGACAATGATATCATATCATTATGATATGATCATATCATGCCCTGGTCCTCATGAATGTATAGCAAACATAACAAAGACATAGAGGAATATAACACTTTGGGTACTATTTTAATGGAACAATCAATGCAAAGAGCGAAAGAGCTGGGTGGGCTGGAACACAGGCCGGAGGATGTGGATACACTCCTTAATGGATTTCAAGAATAAAACATGAAATGTTGACAAAAACTGCAAAAAAAGCAGCAGCCTGCTGTTATCTGCACGTGAGCTACTGAAGGTCAACACAGCGGACGGCCGTGCGTAATGGCACGGCGCTCTGACTCGGCACTTCTCACATCCAGCGCTGCACATTGCGCTATCGCAGCCCCTTCGTTAATAATAATGTGACGCTTTTAAAGGACAATTCTGTTGCTCTATATTTTTCTTACAGTCATAAAATCCCATTAAAAGACCAAAACCAACAATGTTGTATTGCAAGAAGGACACAGTGTCTTCTGAGCTGACGCCCCGATCAGCAGGGCGACACAATCACTCTTTTACACATGAACAAAACCTTTCATGTCAAGGTACTGCTAACCCAAAACACGCTATCTACATGATCACATGTCCCTGTCGCTGTCTCAAGCCCCGTATTTCAGAGCATAGAAGGACCAAAAGAGCCGTGTGGCTGTGCATTTGAACTCAAACAGGAGCCGGCCACGCTGAGCTGCACTGGCAGTGAACACGTGAGGGACACCAACAACAGAAGGTTTTTGCACGTGCTTAACCTATAGCCTGCTTGTCTTAGGGTTAGGGAAACGGTTTGAATTAAAACAAGCACGTGGTTAGGGTTAGGGAATGGTCGTGGTCCTGGTTGAAAGAAATCAACCTTGACTGGCAGTTGGAAACTTTAACAAGCCGACTTCTTCCTTTGCTGCCGATGGACAAGTCATGACTTCTTAGGCCGCTAGAGGGCGTTGTCACTTGAATGTAGACATATGTCTCCTGGGGGCATTTCTGAAACCATAGATGCTGTGGTTTTACCCCCCCCCCCCCATGGTTGGCTGGTGAAGACTACTGCCGGAAACTCTGAATCTGATGTTGCTTCGGCACTGCTCCCTTTGGTGTTAACAGATAAGGCTGGTGTTATTCTGTATTTGTATTCTTTTCAACAGATCCCGTGAAAAGACCCAAAGCAACAATGTGTTAGTCCGTCTCTGAATCCTGTCGGACCCCCCCACCCTGTCTGTGGCTCTCAGCTCCGAGCCCATTGGTTCCTGCTGAAGATTTTTTTTATAAGGCTCCGTAATTTCCTAAAATATGGCATGCCATTCTAGTCAATAATAAATACATAAACACGCCTATGAAGTAAGTAAATGAGTAAATATAGTTCAATAAATAAATAGGTTTTTATTTTAAAAGGACGTTTTTCAAAGGACCACTTTTATTCCTTTCATTGGACTTTTATTTCATAATTCCACACTTATTTATTTCATGAGTCTTTTTTTTTTTCTATTTTTTATTTTGCTACTAGTCTTCGTGCTAAGCTAGGCTAAACACATTCCATGTTCTCATCTGACTCTGGGTAAGGGGGTTAACAAGAGGATCTCATAAAATTAAAACACTCTAATTTTGTGCACTCTACTCTGTATTTATGTGAAACTGAGTTCTGCTTATTGTTGTATTTGACTGTACATAAACTCTGTTTCCCCGTCTCTTTGTCTTCCAGGTCACACGGGTCGGTTTATCAGAGCGGTATTCTGTACCAGTCTGCTGTTTGTACTGGCTCATATCTGCTTCCAGACAGTACTGTACACGTATCCTCCTCTCAGCAGCGCCATAGGGGATAACTGTTCACAATGGGACACCATAAGCAGACATGTAGGCCTGTCCAGGTATGTAACGAGTGTTTGATGCGGGGCCGCACCAGTTTTCCAAGCCACGGTCATTGATGACAGTAGACTGCTATGGCTCAATATGAAGGCTGAATGAAAGCACTTGAAAAACAGGAATTAGAGCATCCTTGTGTGCAAAGTAATGGTACAACAGGAGGCAAAATCTGCGTCGATGTTTGTGGAAACATTAGAATATAAGATAGAAATAGTTTGACCTCCCTTGACCTTTCCACATATGTGTGTGTGTGTCTCGTAGGCTTCCCTTGGAGGATCCTTGGAGTGTGTTACGCCTTCTGTGCCCTGACCTGGGTGTGTGTGTGGTTGCCTTGGTAACCGTGGTCCTCTGCAGCAGATTGGTCAGGAACAGGGAAATGGTGGCTGCTGCCAACATTACAGTGGTGAGTCCGTGTGTGTGTGAGCGTGAGAGATACGGCTGGAGGGGTCGCAGTGTTGCTGTAAAAGCATGATGAATGACGTGTCGTGAAGCAAGTTAACCGGATGATCAGGTTTATGACCTGTTAGCCCCGTGCACTTCAGACAGGGTTTATGTCTGGGATTTATTCAGATGCTTTGGCGTTTTGGATGTCTGGCATATTTCATTCCATTCACAGTTTGTAAACGGTAACAGTAAACCATTGCCGTAAAAGGAACTCTACAGTAGTTTAGTTGGCCATCTAGGTGAAATCCTTGTTTTGGAGATTTTCACGATTCCAGATCAGTTGATGAGAAAAAAGAAAGAAAAGAAGAGGATAGAAACACGGAAGGATAGAAGGTAGGGAAGCAGGAAAGACAAAAGGAAGAAAGGACGGAAGAGAAAAGGAAGATGATAGCTGTATTTTATGAGCTTATTTGATATTCAATTTAAAATGTGCAAACCAATAAACTCTGGCCGTAAGATAAAAGGGCTTTGTATTGAAATGTCGTGGAGGAAATATTTAAGGGATGCACGAATAACTGGATAATCTTGAACAAATGCCCCTGGTCACTACCCACTCCTGTGGCCCCGGTACTGTCGCGGTAAATCATTAGTGCCGGGGGATATTTCCCGTTGCCGAACACAACCCTGAAGTTCACAAACAGGAGCGTCGCTGCTCGCGTGTGACGCTCCCCAAGGTTGGCCTCTGGAACAATGGCCTCGAGTAATAAAACGAGTCAGTGGAGGGTTAGGGGAATCTCTGAAAACTGGCCTCTGTGGTTTCTCACAGACCTGGGGACAGGACAGGACAGCACAGGGAGGGTCCAGGAGAGCTGGCATTTACAGTGGGGAAAGTAGATGGCTTGGGAAACAAATGTGCCTTGGTCAAACCCGTCGACCTGGGACAGTAACAAAGCCACAAACACACCCACACGTGCACCTCTGGCCCGCTCTGCCTACAGGAAACAGGGTTCAGATGTCACCATTCCTCCTTCCTGTCATGGACTGCGATCCAGTCTGTGTGTGTGTGTGTGTTTCCTCCTCACTTTACCTTCCCACTTTCATTCTTCTCTGCCGCCAGGGCAACTGCCCAAACAAACAGTCCAGAGCTGTAGGTCAGAACGGGAGGAGGAGACGTGGGCGTCCCAGTATCTGAGAGCAGCAGCTGAGGCACATTCAGGTTTTAGGGGTTTTCCATCTTTATATGATATGAAAAACACTTTTCAGCATTTTGGTGACCCCCTGACCTTTCATCGAGGGCTCCCCTTGACTCCATGACAAGGTTTCACAAAAACAAAGGACTGGATTTTCATGTAACGTTTGGTAGACAATGAAGAGCTGCTGAGGATGAACCCTTTCTGTGCTGGAGACACTCCATGAGCTTTCCTCAAGTGCCACCTTCAGCACGAAATGGCTTAAGGCCACAAGATATCTGTATCTCATAATCTAAAAGGCGGCCTGTCATGAAGTTTGCCGAGCCTTTCTGTGCTGTCAACAGGATGAACCTTTTTATTTGTGTTCTCCACCCTCTGAACAATGTTTGTGGCCCAGTGGGAAGGCTCTAAGAACAGTGAAATGGTCAGGATGTTCACGCCGTCCAACAACTGTGTGGAAGCCATGGCAGCCTGTAGGGATGCCAGTGGAGCATTACACTATAGAACAGACGACACACAATGTCTACAGCTGCACGGATCACTAGATTTCTCTAATCACTGGATCTGCAGCCATTGCTTCCAGCAGCTCCACCCTGTTCACCAGCTAGTCTCTCACTGTGCTGGGCAGGTAGTGCCCAGTCTCACACCTGCTTTGGCAAGGCAAACGTCTGTTTCCCAGGCCAATAAGGCCCCACTGAATTGAGATGAAATAGTGGACAGTGGGCTTTTGTACTGAAAAAAGCTGCTTGTAAACATTGAACATTGTTTCTGAAAGCCATTATGTGTGACGGGGACCATCAGTTCTTAGATGCATGAGTCATGAGTCATCATATTCCATAATTGAGAGGGTCCCCCAAACCTTTTGCACGCAGCAGTAAAGTCACAGAGGAGGGGGTGGGGGGGGGTGCGGGTGTGCTATTCCTGTCGCAGTAATAAGAAGCAGCTGTTACTGAGTGTTTTGCTGCTACTTCTCGATGCTGTGTGTTCACTGGGATATCGGATTACTCTGTGCGTTTCTGTTTTTATTCTTGGTCAAACCTATGTTGTCATTTTGGGATGGAGCCTGATCAGCCTGAGCATCGCATCTGTAATGTTTACCGTTGAAGAGCGACGACATGCAGCAAAGACACGCGCTACAGTCCGTGTTAAGTGTACCCATAAAGCCCTGGGCTAAACATCGCATACACTGAGACGTATGAGCACGCTGAGGCGCAAGACACCTGTCCGTACGCAACAAAGAAGAATCCTGCGGCGGCGAGACCAAAAGCTCAGATGTATATATTAAGATGTTCAGTGCATCGGTAGTAACTGGAGGTCTGGTGGTGATGTCTCCTCGCTCAGCTGCAGCTGCCTGCGCTGGTCTCTTTCCAAACTGCTGCAGCTCTTACCTTCACCGTATCATTCTCATGATGTCGTGGACTTTGTACAGTGAATGAAACAACAGTATCCTTGCTGTGTCTCTTATATCTATTCTAGTACTCTTTAACTTTGGAAAATGCATACAAATGATACCTTTCAGCTTTTTATTCATACTTTGTTTCAGTTGATGTCGCTGAATGTCCCAATGATGACATGGCAGATTCCCATTAATAGTCTTCTACCAGTTTGGAGCTACCGCTAGCTCTAAGGCGTTACATGAACGCATGGAAATACAGCCTTGCACCTGCACTGTCTGGACCTGTAATTGAATGTGAGACCATGCTGTAGTAACTGTCCCTCTCCCACCGTAGCTAGAAGATGATCCGACAGACAAAAGCACAGATGGTGAGGAGGAAGAGGCATCAGGAGATGAAGATGAAGAAGAGAGGTCATTGCCTGGTGACCATGACGAGGAGGTTTCCACAGCAACCAGAGCCAAGCAGCTGGCCGAGCGTCTGAAGGCCACGGCCCGGAAAGTTCTGCGGGACCTGGGGAGAGTGTTGGCCGTCAGCCTGCTGGCTTTGGCTGGTAGGATCAGTGTAACAACATGACCTTCTCAGGTTTCCACAGTCCAGATAGAGGCATTTGGTTCACACGAGGTGCTAATTCGGCTCATTTGTTTTGTCAGGCCGTTCACAGTAATCATTTAATAACTGACTCGTACGCAGAGACAGGGTTCACTGAGCGCCATTCTGAAAAGACAAATATGCATAGACACCCAGAAAATCCATCATGTGCGGCCGGTCTGTGAGGGAAGCCACTGACATTGTTGTCAGTGTTCAAAGAGCAAAACCTAAAGTATCTGGATGCACAAATGATTTCATTCATGTGCATGAACTATTCATTTAAAAGCTCAATTCATTTTGTTCCTCTCCATCACGCCTGCATAAAAAGGACACATGTGCCACATACGAGGTTAAGAATCAAATTCAGGACACTCACACGCTCGCATATACATCTCAGATAACGGTCAGGCAAAAAAGAGGCAACATTTCAAATAGTTTCAAATAGTTGGTGCCTGTACCATAGTGTTTTCACGTAATATATTCAGTATAATGTCCATCAGTACAACAACAGAAATCCTGTTCTCCTTCACTTTCCCATGCCCTCATGGTGTTGAGCTGTTGTCAGGGAAAATGAACCCTTCCACGGTGAAGGTGATAGCTGTCTTTGCATCTGAGCATGGGAAAGAGGCAGCACACATTTATTCAAAATGTTTCAGTGTGCAAAACACACTGCCTTATTAAACATACGCCAGTGTGAATGGGGTCTGTTACAATCGAACCCTTAATTCCAAGGATTACAGTGGTTTGACAGCAAGCCTTTAAAAATCCAGTTGTCCAAGCAGCAAATGTGTTACTATTCTTCTTCAATCGGCGTCACAATGGTCACATAGCATATCAGGACCCGTCCGGATAAAACTTTGGGTTTGTGATATTCCATGTGGTTTGGAAATGATACATTTTTAAACCTGTCTTTCAATTATACATTAACACTCATACATCACAATTGGCTTAAGCTATTGTAACCAACCTTGTTGCACGTGTTCGGATGCAGGGTTCGTGTTTGGCTGAGCAGTCCTGGGATGTTCTGCCTCTAGGGGGCGCCACAAACTCGAAAAGTTTATATCTCCCAAGCGCCTTCAGGGATTCGTACAAAATTTGGTTTGTAGGACCTAGGGTCGTGGCTCGGTTGATGCTTAACACTTGGTAATGAGTGCTTAAAGGGTGCGTGGCTTATTACAACAAATTTAAAAAATCTATATAAATCACCCGTACGTCCTACAGAGCAGAATTTGTTTCAGCGCATCCACTGACGTGTGGCAAAAGTTTGGATCACTGCAACCTGTGGTCAGTTCAGAAGTCAGCCACTCTACATGTTTCAATGAACTCAAATCAATGAACTAAACTAAAATCTGTTAACTAAAATCAATCAACATGTATATCTCCCAACGTCTTCATTCAAATGCTAAATTGACCCAAACCCTCTAGATGGAAGAAACCAAGTGTTTGAAATTGTGTTCGGTTCGATCAAACGGTGAGTCTGCAGTGATCTGCCTGTAATTTGTGCTGTAACAAACGTCAGCATAAGATTCTACGATTTTTGACATTTTTATCACCAACGTTTTGACTGCTGTCAGCGCTCTGAGTTGAAACAAAAATACCCCAGTCTCAAATATATACAAAGGTCCAGGGTTCGAATCCCCACGTGGCCAACAATGCATCGATTCGTGCATGTGGTGCGTTTTCAAGTGCTTCTTGTCAGTCAAATCAGAAACAAGCCTCCAAATGCTCGCAGTCTGCTCGGAGCCTGTCGGCGTCAACGCCCAGTGTCTGTCTGTGTGTTGAATGTTAGTCTCTGACCTCTCCTCCTTTTTCCTCGCAGGCATCACACTGCCCTCTGCCTTCTCAGCCATCTACTTCCTGCTTTTCATTGGCGTGTGCACGTGGTGGGCGTGCCACCTTCCCATAAGTCACCTGGGTTTCAATGCACTGTGTGTGATGGTGGGCTTCTTCGCTTCTGGTCACCTGGTCTGTCTGTACCTGTACCAGAGTCTGCTGGCCCAGGCCCTGTTTCCCCCACACAGTCTGTGGGCCAGGTAAGACTGTACACGCACGTTGTTTTCAGTAACGTTTGAAGCCCCAACAACCTCCTGTGCAAATTCAGGAATTTCCAAATACTACACACAATTAGTAAAAGTAAATAGCATCTTGACAAAATAACAAACTAAGGCATAAGAAACACACATTTCCAACATGAGAACAAGGCAGCTTGCGAACAGACACAAACTCCCTTTACCATAAACTATCCAGCATTCGACCCACGGAAAAAAAGAACTTTAGCTAAAACCTGCTTCCTCAGGTTTTGTCATGTGAAATGTCCGTTTGTTTTGGGAGACACACAAGACGCCGCGTAACATAACAGCTGTGTTGCACTCTGTTTAAACGGAACATGCTTTTTATCTGCGGCCAGCGGTGTTCATCCTTCTCTGTTTGAACACTGGAGACCGCTGCCTCGGCCATTCTTTGTGTATTTTCATTCCCTGAGAGTTTGTGAGGCTACGCCGCCACGGTTTGGGTGTGGTCATGTGACTGCATCGCTACGTCTGATTGGTGAAACGGAGTCATGTGGTAGATGCACTGACGGCATCTCTCTGGCAAAAATAAAGCATATATGTAGATGTAGATTAAATGTTAAAAAAAACAAGTACAAGTAAAAAGTGTGGTGCAGTAAAATTACTCTTAGAAGTACTTTTTTTTTTCAAACAGTTACTCAAGTAAGTGTAACGGAGTGAATGTAACTCGTTACTACCCCCCTCTGATGACATGGATGCGAATTTCATACGAACACGCTTGTCTGGTGCCATGAAATTACAGATGCAAAAAATAGTCTTGCACCAGAGGAAACCCGCATAAGGACTGCGTTTGCCCTACTGCTGGCCTTGCCTAAATGTGATATATATCTATATATATAGATATATATATATATATAGATATATATGTGTGTGTGTATAGGACTGCAGTCCTCTGGACAGAGACTTCAGGTGTTGGACCTGAGACTTCAGTGTTGCTTTTACTCTCCACATTTCTCCCAGCTCCTCAGTAGTACTGCTTCATCTGTCACCACGGCCTCCTTCTGCTGTTTGGCGATCAGCACGATGTCTGGTTGGTCAGCCGTCAACACTTGGTCAGTCTGGATCCTGAAGTCCCGCAGGATCATAGCTCGGTCTTTCTCAGCTACCTTAGGAGGCGTCTTCCATTCTGACCGTGGGACTTCCAGCCCACACTCATGGCAGATGTTCCTGTACACGAGGCCAGCCCCTTGGTGATGGCGTTCCATGTACGCTGTTCCTGCCGCCATCTTCCCCCCTGCTGTGATGTGCTGAACTGTCTCAGGGGCATCTTTGCACAGTCAGCACCTGGGGTCCTGTCTGGTGTGGTAGACCCCAGCGTCTAGTGATCTCGATCTTGTCTGTTCTTGTGCTGCCATGATTAGTGCTTCTGTGCTGTCCTTTAGTCCAGCCTTTTCCAGCCACCGATAACATTTCTTTATAGAAGCCATATATATATATCTATATATATACATAGATATATCTGGCACTATAATATCATTTATAATAAAGGGCCAGAGATGTCTTGGACGTACAATAGTTCATATTTTAGCCTTTCAAAATGTGGCTTTTTGCACCCAGTGCAACTATTCTGGATATTTTTATCAAAAAGTATAACTTTATATCTCTCTAAATGATCAGATACAGTAACATTTGCTGCTGTCTTCACAGTTTATTGGAAGACAGATGATTCAAAGCTCATGTTCCTTCCTCTCAGGAAACCTGCAATATCTATTTATAGTGTGTTTGCAATGTGTGGAATCGCTGTGGAAATGGACGGAAAGAAACTAGTGAGCCTCGAGACAGAAGAAAAGGGAAGGTGAACGTGCGAGTTAGAGCACAGGAATGTGAGGAGTGTGTGATTTCTGGAGTGGTATGTGTGGAATGACTGCTAACAGCCGAGGCTGCGTCAACTCACATCACCTTGCAGAGCATTCAGAGCATTCCACTGTGGCGCATGACCTCCCTCTCTGTTTCTCTCTCATCTGTAACGACCACGGTTCCTCTGTGTCAGTATCACTTAACCAGCTGTTCATCAGTCAGCCAGGTCTGACCTTTACCTAAGGAGGATACCCAGGCGCCAGCACACTGAGGGCGTGCGTGGTTCCCTTTCTATACTTAGGATAACTCCTTACATAGGGGTCATGATAGGTAAAAATCCCTTGAGTCTGCAGCATTTGTCAGGTGTTTGAGTAGTAGGCATTGTGCAGCCTGTGTGTTTGCCGGTATGATCAGGGGTGGAAAGAGTGGTAGAATATTTAACACAAGTAAAAGTTAAATTGTGTGAAATAATACTCATATTAAAGTAAAGAGTAGGTCCGTTGAAATGTACTCTGAGTATGCATTACTGCGTTACATTTACAAAATAAAGGGGGGGTAAAGGATGATGCTAATGTTATATGATAGAAGTATTCAAATAAAGAACACCTATAGGCTTCAAAATAAAGTGTATTAGCACGCCAACGTATACATTAGCCGAACATCACGCCATCCCCGGCTGTGAGCCGCAGCACAGAGCTGCTGTCCAAACCAACAATACATTTCCTCCCTGTAGATGGACATTTGCAGCCTGTATCACTTATAAATATACAACCCCCTTCCGTACTATAGCCCTGCTATAATTAAACCTCACCTTATGGGAGAAAATGAATACTACCAACATGGTTGCCGCTTCACAAGTTAATTACAACTATATGATGATGATTTTCGAGAGAACTTTTAATCAGTAAAGTTGACTGATTAAAGAGTATCTAAGTTTATATTGAGATGTTCCCAACATCTTGTGTGCCCTTGTCCTTTGGGAGTGTTGTAAGAGTGGGTTCTTTCTCATGTCTTGCTAATATTCTTCTGTGGTTCTATGATAGTAGACGGAGCGGATCTTTACCCCTCGAGACATTGCATACACTTTCCAATGAATGGCCAACCACCTTCATCACAGGCTTATCTGATCTGGACAGCAAGTTAGAGTCAACCAAAACTTGAAGAGTAGTGGGTTACCAGGGACTGAAGTGTGTGATGGAGAGAATCACAAGATTGAATGTCCTGATATGACAAGAGGACTGTTACTTTGAGATGCTGGGATCAGGACAGTAGAGTAAAGCTAAGCCTCAGGTGCAGACGGGAGTCCGGAAGAATTCAGATCTGTCACCTCCTAACAGTCGTTCATATCCTTAAATTTAGAAAATCAGCTCATTTTTCCACAAATTGGAGCCAGTTCAGTACAGGTGTGGGAGGTCCAATGCAGACCCCATATCACTTTCATATTTGATGTTTTCATATCACGTTTGACCTACCCTGGTACTTTGGGTAGAAGCTTTGTAATAGCTACTTTGGAAAAGGTATCAGAACAGGACGAGAGTAGAAGTTGTGGGCTCGGGATGGGACTGGACTGGCAACGACAAAAGGAACAGGAAGAAACAAACCGGGACTGTGGGAGAAGGGACGAGTATTTTACTTCTGCCACCCTCTACTGAATCAATGTTCAAGGTAAAGCTAGGATCGTGTCAGGATTAGGGTAGTGATATTTTCCTTATAATGTAATATATCATTGCATTCACTTGAATGTAATCCATTAATCAAGGTGTAATGTTTTCAATAAGCTGTAACATTACGCAAATGAATTGAACGTTTGCCACATCCTTTGCTGCAGTCGTCCGAGAACCCCGAACATACCCCTTAACTCAGTTGACCTGCACATCCTGTATTTGAGCTTCATGTGTCTCATGAGTGTCTCTTCACTCTAAATCCATTTTTAGATGTACCTCTCATAAATTGCTGCTAATCTGTCCTGTCAGATGTGTCACTATCTTGTTACAGTGTTGACCACAGGCCTTTTCAGACTTGGACTTTGGGCTCTGTGGTTTCTTAATAGTGGAATAAAAGTGTGTAATGATAATTGTGAAATTAACTGGTGCCACGTTTGAAGCAGTACAGCTGTCATTAGCTGGGTTTCCTTTGTTTTTAGGCAAAGAAAATGAAAGGGAAGGTTAAAGGCAACACGTGATAATATTCAATATCACAGTTTCTACGGTATTGAAATAGATTTTTCTTAACCGATCCCAATCAATCAAAAAGGTGATCAACCAACAGGTATCCCAAATGAGTTTCACAGTTTGACCAATTCCATTATAACTTAACTGTTAAATATGTATCTGCATCATCTCAATAGAATATTTACAATACAAATTCAGTTAAAACGCAACAGTCTTCAAAGCTCAAACTCAGTACAACATGTGGCTTTCTCTAAAATTGATCTTCTTGCTATTATTATTGTTAAAGTAATACTTTTCTCCAATGTTTTTGCCGATAGGTTTTTGCCAACATGTTTGAGAACATTCTGAACGTGGCCAATAAGACTGACTCTCATAAAGACGGTGGCTGGTCTTGACTGCTTACCTAAAGAACTGACAGTGCAGTAGGAGTATCAAACCTCCCGTTTTTGATTCTCCGTCCAGATCAGTGCTCCTGAATGTAGATTAGATTTGGCTGTCCATCACTGAGTTGACCTTTTCACACTTCCGTTAATCCCTCCTAATGCTAATGTTCCAACATCGTGACCTCTGGTCACAACAATATCAATAAAGACCTCCACCTCCTGTTGTCTTTCTCCCCAACGCCTCTCTCACTTTCTCTACTTACATCTTCATCTCTGTTCCTGTATAGACTCTTTGGTCTGAAGGACATCATCATACCAGGAAACTGCTCCTTGCCCTATGACCTCAACCTTAATGCAGATCATGATTGGCCAGTTTATGTCAACCCCGGAATACTGTTCCTCCTCTACATTACCATAGTAACTGTTCTCAAGACAGGATGTCATGGAACACCTAACCAGGTATCTACTTTTTCTTTATTGGTACGGACTGAAGTGTTTCCCAGGTGCCAGTGGAAAAACATGACCAATCAAAATGTTTGCATAATGATTGGAGCATTTGTATTCATTTAAAAAAGCTGTCAATTTGGACATGTCTTTCCTCTCAGACGCTGTATTTGTGTTCGGCAGGTTGAGGAGGAGCAGCAGGAGAAAAGGAATACATTGAAGGAGGAGATGGTGGAGTTAAGGTCATGGAATCAACAGAAAGATAACTATGAAGATGACACACAGGTAAATACTCCTATCTATCTGTCAGCTACTCATTGGGGTTCAATCTACATGGACTGTGACAGTCCAGTGCCCAAGGCTGATGTATCAAAACGTATTAGTCTGCTCACTTTAGCAAAGTACACTATGTACTCAATTCTATCTGAATTATTCTTCCTGTTCTCTGGATGGCTATTCTGTCAACTTCCTGCTACAGTATACAGATCTGCTCTTTAATGTAATGCTCTGTGCATAGAACAGTGAGAGTTGTTGCCAAGTCAGTTTCGCCTGGCGAAATATGCTCTGACTGCACCATAAGACACAACAGAAAACGAGTTTTTTAAGGATAACCACAGGAGCTTTGTAGCTTTAGTCTCAATCTTATCTACAAGCATGGACACGTGTTGTGGGGTTGCTGGGTGTGGGCCTGTGACACCGCTTACAGTGGGGCTTGTGGTCCATGACAGGGGGCTCGGCCTAATGCCCCTAACCCTTTTTATAAAGATAAGTTAGAGACAACATAGTAAATGATGAAAATTGCCTACTTCAATCAGGGACATCTGCATAAAAATGGTACTGGATTGTGTGTTTAGTTATGATCTGTCCCAGTGGCAGCATGCATACACAGAACAACAAGAAGGCATCGCACAACAACAGCCAGAAAAAAAATCTAAATTCTGTCTACATATCCAAACCAGTACATTACGGACCATTTACACATCCAAGTGTTTAGAGATTACAGCCCGCTGAAAATGGGCTTCTTTACTAACTCAGTTCCTAGTCGAGCTAAAGCATAGTTGATGCCTGCATGAACCACAACAGTACTCACAGTGGGATATTTTTTGATGAGAACCGGTAGTTTCCCATCGATGTCGGCCAGGCGGGTTCCAGGTGTTGCACCAACTGCTGTTACCCATCGGATTCTGAGTCTAAACCCAAACCGTAATCTCTTTTCCTAAACCTAACCAAGTACTTTTGGTGCCTAAACCTAACCAAACTGCGACTGTTTCAGAACGTTAACCACGTGTTAGAAAGCCTTTGTGGCAAAAAGTCCTGAGGGCTTAGATTAACCCCCCATTTGGGTCACCTGGAAGCACTTGACAGCCACCTGGCTGGAGCGGACCGACACAAGCCTCATCATGGAGTCCCCTACGATGGGTGTGGAAGGGCCAGTGTCTGTAGATGACTCAGCCCAGGAGGAGGCAAAGTGCCGCCTGGAAGCGTCAGCAGCCAGCGGGGCCTTGTCCGTGGTGGAGAGCCACGCAGGCGAGGATTGATGTCAGAGCCACATGGCGGATAGTTTTCCTTCTACCTCTGACAACCACTTATCCTCCTGCTTGTAGCTTGCTTACTGGGGAGTGGGCTCCTCCAGACCGTGGACATCAGATGTGTTTAGCCAGGGGGGGTGGAATCATGGGCAGCCACATCTTCTCTGGAGAGGAACTTTTTCATCGGTCCAGCTTGGATCGTAGAGTGGCCACCTGCCCAGCCAGCACCCGGCAGGCCTTGCAGGCGGCTGGTTGGCGAACGCCTTACGGACAGCTGGGGAACAGGGTAGCCTATATGTTTCCATTCTTGGATTGGGCAGTAAGGTTACAGATGACTCCATGACAAACAGTCAATAATATTACACCCCGTCACTCAAGTGCAGACTGCACAACGGAACACACGTTTTGTGGTAAGTTAAGATCCGATCACAGTCACTGAACGTGGCAACGGTTCAGAATATGATAGACAATGGTTAGAATATGTGAAATCTTTAGATAAAATCAATCTAAGACAGCAAGAACCAAGGCCAGGTTGAGAGAAACCAGATCACTCTGTTTTTGGTGCAACAGAATTTGGAAGTGTGAAAATGCCACCTGGACACCTGTGAAGGACACACCTTTGCAAAGCATACAGTCCACCACTGAGTAGAACCATTGCAGATGTTGATTTAAACTGAAGTTAGTGATGGAGCAGAGCTCGTGGTCTATGGAAGTGGCTCCAAAGGGGGTCGGGCAATTGATTGAGGCAGGGACGGGGCTTGTGCCTTCCACAAGGGGTGGTAGGGGTAGTAATTAATTTGACCATTTTAAGAAACTACAATGAAAGCATAATCAAATTGCATCACATTCATCATATTAAGTGTCATATCAAGAGGAATAAAATTATGAGACCATGATAAGTCCCTTTTTTAAATAAAACCGTATCTGGTTGCTCTCTCTGATCATTCCTGTGTTTTCTCCGTGCACTTAAGTTGTTCAAACAAAGGTAATCCCAAAACGGTATATCACTGAAAACACCAGTCAACTATTTATTCAGGCGCTCTCTTCCCACGCCCGCCCTCTCTTGGGTCTCAGTCAATGACTTTGTAGTTAACTTCAATTCTAAAATGACTAATGTTATTGATGCCGTTGTGCCCACTAAGGTGAAGGCTGTCTCTGGTAAGAAACCATCTCCATGGAGAAACACCACGCTGGTAAAAATAGATAAAAGAGAGTGTCGTAAAGCTGAACACACGTGGCTCCAGTTTCATTATAACCTCTATAAAGAGAGAATTTGCATTTATATTTTACAACTGAGAAATGCAAGGCGGTCCTCCTTCTCTGACATCATCGACAGCCTAACAAACCCTCCCGTGTCAGTAGCCTCTGAAATTCTATCCACCAGGGCCTGCAAAATTCATTGACAAAATTCATCAAATTAGACAGGCAGTCAGGGCCTCCATATCAGGTACAGGATATGTGTTGTCCATGTACCCACTTAAAATCAATTTAAATAGCATGAGACATTTTGATCCTATTAACCATATAAACTTGGAGGACATTATACATGATCTGAAAGTCTGCCTTGATTTTTCAGCCAACAGGCTTTTCCAAAACATTTGTAATTGCATGGTCTCAGATGTGTTACAAACTGTCAACACGTCTCTTCTCTCAGGAGTTTTCCCACAGGCCCTGAAAACTGCAGTCATCCCTCTTAAAAAAGAACAATCTAGACGCATCCCTCATGAACAGTTATAGGCCCATATCAAACCTCCCGTTTTTAAGTAAAATCATCGACAAAGCTGTTTTTCAAAAACTTCTCGGCATTAAACAGCTGTTTTGATGTCTTCCAGTCAGCTTTTCGAGCACAGAGACTGCTTTAAACACAGACAGAGGGAGAATTTCAGTGTCGGCATTATTGGATCTGTGCTGGATTCGACTAGACCATCTGGAAAACTGTGGTCAGGTCACTCGGTAAAACGGCGCACCCCACGTGCAAGGCGATAGCCCTCACCGCAGAGACCCGGGTTCGGCTCCGGCCAGTGGCAAATTTGCTGCACGTCATCGCCCCTCTCTATCTCCTTCATTTCCTGCCTATCTTTGGCTGTATCAAATAAAGGCAAACTCCCCCCCCCCCC
>CM022471.1:27691278-27716477 GCA_011952105.1 Coreoperca whiteheadi
CCCCCCGAAAAATACACTTAACAAAAACAAATATCAATTACTACCACCTTAGGGAATGTGTCCAGGATTAAAGTCTCAGCAGGATTTGGAAAAACTTGTCCATGCTTTTCCATCACTCCAGTTCTGAGGTCTTTACACTGGCTTCCTGCCTGTCAAAAAAACTGATTTTAAAATACTGCTGTTGGTTTATAGAGCACTGATTGGATCAGGTTCTGATCTTCTGCTACGCAATGAGCCATCCAGACCTCTCAGGTGGTCTGGGACAGGTCTGCTTTCAGTCCCCAGAGTCAGAACTTAACATGGAGAAGCAGCATTCAGTTTTTATGGCCCACATATCTGGAACAAACTCCCAGAAAACTGCAGGTCTGCTGCAGCTCTCAGTGGGTTTTAAATCAACTTTTCTGTTTCCCGCTGCCTTTTATTAGATCGAATAATGATTATTTTCTTACACTGCACTGTAACTCTTACTCTCCTGTTTTATATTGTTTTAATTTTCTATTTAACTATTTTTAAGTGTATTTAAATGTCTTTTTATATTGCCCTATGTTGCTTTTATGTTTTATCCAATGCACTTGTGTGTGTATATATATATATATATATATATATATAGCAGTTTAAAGTCCATATGGTAAGGTGTTTGTGAGTATGTGTGCTCTTCTGTTTCAGCTCATGCTCCAGTCTATGGGAACAGAAAGCAGCAGAGGAGGAACTGTGGCTGGAGAGAGTCAGCCAGATCTGGGTATCAAAAACTCAGTTTTTCTCTGAAACAATTTATGTAACTACAACAGTATGTGTATATGACATTTCGGAAAAAGATTGAAAAGACAAACACTACGACAATGGAAAATCTGTGCAGGATCTAAATGATTACAGATGAATTTGACAATTTGGAGGTAATTTGTCATTTGACACAGAAGGTCAGTATGACCATGGTTACCAGTGACCCATTCACTCAAGTTCGCCACTTGATTTTTTTGATGTAATGTAACTGTTGTATCAAAATAACAGTGTAATCACATGTATGTGCAGCAGCTCAAAGTTCTGGGTGAAGTGGATTATAGATCAGAGGGTGTGGGTATAAATGCATACATCTTCAGCCAGTCACATCACTGCTCCCAAATGGAAAGAGCTTCTCCAGGAAATCATGTTGTTGCTTGGATGGTGATCACAATGTGAACACACAGCAGCACAAATCTGCAGCCAAAGGCAGATGCTCTGGGTTTTAATTTATTTGTACAGTGATGATAGAAATAAACAGTAGAAATGAAGCCGTTTAAACTACCGGATCAATCTGACGCTATTTCAGTTTGAATTCTAACATTTCGCTCCCCTTTGTGAGGGAAAGGAGGCTATGAGACACATCAGCTGTAATCCTACGTCCACATGAACCACAGAATACCGAGTCGTGACTGATCAGTCTGATGTGTGTAAAGGTGTGTGTGGTTATTTTGTAGCAGCCGGACGTCACATGATTTAATGAAGGTCAACACAGTGGATGGCCCAGTGTAATATCACTGACGCAGCACCTCTCCAATCAGAGGCTGCAGATTTCTCAGCATGTGTGTCCTGCTGCAGGGATGTAATGGACTGGAGGAGAAACTGTTCTGACGGTATAAAGCAGCTGTGAACAACAGATACTTGTTGCTAAAATCAACAGGCCGCCAGCGAAGTGACGTGAAACAGAAACCTCCGTGCTTCTGAGGCGACTGCTCTCAGCGCAACGTCGAAAACCAAATTCCCACCAGAATAGCAACAGCCCTCATTTAAATAAACCCCCCACCTGTCGGCTCCTCTCCTCCCGCCTGTGCACCATGCGCTCTGCCCTTGGCACCAAAGCAAAGCTGATTTCAAGGTCAGGAAAATACTGAAGGGTCGGAGCGCTGCTGGGGCTGATTGTTGCTCCTCCGTGGAAATAGGGCCCGAATATTGTAACTAAAATTCAGCTCTGGAGTAAGTGAAGCCTTATTAAATGTGGCATGGATTGATGCTATGTACTTGTTTCTATTAAAATGTTTAACATAAATACAATTAGCAATAGCAGCCCACTAAAGAGAGTTTACACTATTGTCAGCTGTCCATAACTCATGCGTACCTTATTTGGGTAGGTTTGCCTTCCGCTTTATCCACTCAAGTCAAGTGCTGAGATCTGGGAACACTGTGACCTCACTAAAGAAGAAGTCTGACAGGTCAAGAAGCAAGAGCAGTCAGAACCTCAGATTGGGTTTGTCAAACGTCTTTAAAGGAGAAAAGCAAAGCGAACAGTTAGCTGCAGAGGCTGTAAAGCGCCCTCTGTAGAAAAGGAATATATGTGGTGTGAAGTGTATACGTTACCATGTTAATGCACTTTATTTTGTAGCCTAAATGTGTCCTTTGATTTAAAAGCTCTATCATATAACATCGTCATCATGCACCACATTTTTAAAAAGGTAACGCAGTAACGTTTACTCAGAGTACTTTTTAACTGACCTACTTTATAATTTGATCTGAGCACATTTTTACACAAGTAATTTCACTTGTTCCTGAGGAAAATGCCTTTAAATTAACAGTACTTTTACTTCAGAGAAAAATATTCTAGTACTCTTTTCATCCCAACTCTCAGTTTGACCTCCAAAAGACAGTTTACATAATCTGGATCAAGTGTCTGATGGTCTGACTTGCTCTAGTGATTGTGAGTGATCGTGTTCCCAGACCTCAGCTCTTATCTTTGTGAGCAGAAAGATGTCATAACGGATAGAAATGATAGCCAAAACTATAAAAATAAGAGCCAAGCCGTAATACACGGGAATGAACCTTTACGGCTCATTTCAGCAGACAAAATGCCTCTCCGCTGTATGACGTAGAACACATCGTATCTCTGAGTGTTCTTCCTCAGCTGCTTTCTTCTTATCCTATGTAATGTGCTGCACACTGAGCTCACCGTTTCTTTTGGCAGGTGCTTGTGGTGCTCCCAGAGGCCAACCGAGTGAAAGTCCGTTTTTCCTGCTGGGAAAGGTGGTCATGCAGCAGAGCTATGTCTGTGCTCTCATAGCCATGATGGTAACTATGGATTGAGTTGGCTGTTCACATATGAAACCTTTAGGTCAGTGAGTTACTTGGAGAAAGCCTGGGAGATGAGGAAAAAGCTCTTTATCAGAATAAAATGTTCTTTTCAACGTATAGTTCATCTGAAATCTGTCATTTGTGTCTTGTAATCCCGTGTGGGATGGGCCAGATGTTTTCCATGACACAGACTAAAAACTTAGAATAAACCAGGATTTTATGCATTTATAACATGACCAATACTTTGCTATTTCAGCCTACTCTCAATTCAGGCTGCTAGCTCCTGTGCACCCATGGTGGCAGCATCACAGTGTGGATCTTACAGAGCGGAGTTGTTCCTGTTGTCATGTGCTGTTTCCATGTTGTTCAGGTTTGGAGCATCACGTACCACAGCTGGCTGACCTTTGTGCTGCTGCTGTGGGCTTGTCTCATCTGGATCCTGCGCGCCAGGTACTGTTAACACCTTTAGCGCTGACAGAACAAACAACGTGCTTGTCTCTAAATTGATGCTTAGTGAATGTATTCATTGATTCCTGCAGATATTGCTTGTGTTGTGTCAGTGTTTGGTCGTGTTAAACTTTATCATCTCAAGTTTGAAAGTGATCTCACAGGCTCCATAATGGAGCCTGATGTGTTGTTTCAGGGTTTAGAGCTGACTTCAGTTAGCTGTCTCTTTTTGCAGAAGGCATGCAGCCACGCTGTGCTCCCCATTCATCCTGCTCTACGGCCTGGCTCTGTGCTGTCTGCAGTACGTCTGGGCCATGGAGCTTCAGCCTGAACTGCCCACCACTGTGGGAACCATGAGCCTCAGACAACTGGGACTGGACAGAGCCCAGTACCCCTGTCTAAGACTGGGAGCAATGGTAAGATGAGAGCATAGGTACTGGGTGACTTGATGAAGATGGCGTTAAACCGGTCACGATGACATTGTGTTTGATATTTATCACTGAATATAAACCTTCATCGGCTACTCCTGGCTGTGGCAGCTGGAGCCTGTCCATGAAGTGGAGTGATACAAACCAGAGATAGTAGTGCTCATCTCACCACACAGCACCATGAGCTCAGTTGCCTGTTACTTGTTGACAACATATCTCCTCCTGGCTGTGCCAGATTACATGCAGTATACAGCCAAATCCAGGACATATATCTTCCCACAGCACCAGCACTGGAGCCAAACTGAGAGACACTCTCTCCTTTTCACGAACCTAGAATCTCACAACAAGAAATGAGTTCAGTCCCCGATCTTGCCGTTGCACTGATACTGGCCCGTTTAACTCCGATTCTCTCACATATACCCTTCATACTGTGTGCAAAGTTTGCTCTCGTTAAAAGATAATCCAAGTTCAGCAGCAGAAGTCCCCTGTGCGTTTCCAGACATGCACACAACATAAGCCAGCATCTGTTCAAATCAGCTCAGGTGTGACTGAGCTCTTTCCCATCATCAGTAAATCACAGCAGTGCAAACTTTTGTTCCCGCTCATGGTAATTTGCTGTAGGTTGGATACATATGGAAATATGCAGAGTAAAGGGATGGAACATGTCGCTCTTTCTCAGCTTTTCACAAACCCGTGAACGGAGCTCTTGCTCTCCATGTTTTTCAGTGTGTTTTTCCATCTCTCTCTCTCTCTTTTTTTATCTCTCTTTCCCTCCAGCTTCTGTTCACTTTAACCTTCTGGCTGTTGGTACGTCAGTCAGTGAAGGAAAACTTCAGCAAGAAGAGGGAAATGGCCACATCCCTGCAGGAAGTCACTACAGGAGGTCTCTTACACACACACACACACACACACACACATTCTGACACTTACTAACACTAACATAACAAACAGAAAAGGAATATTGAACGACAGTAACTGCTGCTGGAGCCCTGCACAGCATGTGTACTGACCCTTTTGGGTGTTTATACATTTGTCAAATGAGTCAATACAGTTTAAACTTTGATTAAAATATTCAGTAGTTAAATATACCTTACGTTTTGAAAGGGGGCTTTTGGTGTATGGAGGGTTCGAGGCACGGCTCTGTTTGGGAATGGGCCGTGACAACAAGAGCTCCAGACCGCTGCTTACTACCAGAGGCAGGGCCGACGTCAGACAGTGCAGTACAACCCACTATAGGGATTTATACTTGTATAATATATTTATATTTGTTGGAGGTCTAGCACATAGAGAGAACTTGGCAAGGCACACACACCCACACACACACACGCACATATGTACCAGTTTTCTAGCCATTAAACATGTCTCCCAGCAGCTTTGGATAATCCACGGAGCTCGCCGTTTTAATTAGAACAACTGTACTTTCTACCACTGACTGGTAACAGTGACACTGGCTCTGGAAAGACACGTTGCTGCTGAATTTCATAAATATAATTTTTGACCAAATTTCATTTACCTCCATTGTGTTGTGCTGGAGGCAGCAATCTCAGGCAGATATCTCAAAACCTGACCAATAAAACAAAAACTATTTGCATGGGGAAAATAAAGTTGTATCCTAATTTGGGGTGAACGGATTCTTTCAAATTTCTTCCAGAAGTTAAATGTAAATAAAATGTAAGAAAATATCCTCAGTATTTAGTATTCACGTTCCTAAGTAAAGATTAAATTCTAAAATCTGCCAGTGAAGTCGTTCAGCAGGTCAGGCCTCTCAGACCACGTCCTGGTGGTGTTGGTCATTAAACTCTGCAGACCTTTTTCTGGCGCCACCATCAGGATCAATGGGCAGCTTTGTACACAAACACAAAGTGATGGAGGAAAGCTGTTGGATACAGGTCTGCAGAGGATTTGTTCTATGGTTTCTATTGAATTCTATTCTTATTTTTATTGAAACTAGTTTTAATTATTGCTATTTTAGGTTTCTCTGATTCCGTGCGCTTGTTTCCGTCCTTGTGCTGCTGTAATGTCCCCTCGGGGGGACCGATAAAGGGTTATCTTATCTTAGCTTTACAGTCCTTCTTTCCACCTTCAGTCTCTTCCTGATGCCCCTTTCTGTTCCTCTTTACCATCAACATCGGACCTCTTGTCCTTGTCAGAAGAGGGGGCAGCTAATGACTCGGTGCTGAAGGTTCTGGGAGGCATGGTGATGAGCTGCTATGCCAAGTACTGGATCTACGTGTGTGGAGGGATGTTCATCATGGTCTCCTTTGCTGGAAAACTTGTTGGATACAAGATCATCTACATGCTGCTGTTCCTGCTCTGCCTCAGTCTCTATCAGGTAGGAACCACCGGCTCCGGTTCACAGTCCTCGTTAGAAATCTCATCAGATACTTTTAGAACAATGTTGAAGTGAAACCTCAGTATTTTGCAGGATTTTTCTCTTTGTGTCACTTGGTTTGTCACACTTCAGGCGCCTGTTGCAGTTACTTGCACATATATTTTTCAAGTGAAATGTTAATTCCAAAAAAGTCTTGATGTAATGAGTGCGCTGTCCTTATTCCCCAGGTGTACTACTCTCTGTGGAGGCGTCTGTTGAAGCTCTTCTGGTGGCTTGTTGTGGCCTACACCATGCTGGTGCTGATCTCCATCTACACTTACCAGTTTGAAGACTTCCCTGGATACTGGAGAAACTTCACTGGTTTCACAGAAGAACAGTGCGTTCTTTTACAAAGGCTTGAGACTGTCCTCCCCCCTGCTGATACTCCCCCCATCTCTGTTTCTCTCCCTGTCAGCGGTCGGCTGCTTCTCCATCAATACAAGGATTCTCTTGTATGATTTCTACAGTAAATAGAAAGTTCTATGGAATATAAACAGTGGCCCCGCCTAAAGGACTATTTTAGCTGCTCATGGCCCCAACCATGTGGGAATTAGGCCTGTAGATAGAGGGTCAGGGCTCAGGGCAACAGTACACTGTCGGGTCCCTGTTAAGCTTGTGTTCCTTCCACTCTGTGAGTAATGTGGACAGTGTAGGTGTAACGGTGCCCCCCTGTCGTCCTCAGGCTGGCAGCGATCGGGCTGGAGACGTTTGCTCTGTCCGAACTCTTCACCAGTATCCTGATCCCCGGCTTCTTCCTGCTGGCCTGTATTCTGCAGCTGCACTACTTCCACAAGCCCTTCATGAGAATCACTGACCTGGAGCATGTTGCACCTATACACAAGTATACACAACACCTACACTCCTCCTACTCGGGGGTGGGGGGTGGGGGGTTCCATCCCATCTGCAGAGAGATGTGGAGCGTAGACGACTTTTGGACGGCCAACATTGTTAGACCAGGAGGTGGACAAAGGAGAAATGAATACATTAGACCTCAACCACATTCTTTGGAAATGGAAACAAAGTTTTGGCCGACTGAATCCAAACACACACCTCCTCCTAAGATATCGCTCTGCTAGCCACTACAACCCTCAAGCTAACGTTTAAGTTTGGTCGTACAACACGTGCGGGGTTTGACTAGACAAATGTTCAAGATGGGTCATCAAAACTGTCGTGATGTTTAAAAGAAGAGAAAGGAGAGGGATTGTGGTATAAAAAAAACTGTAAAGGATATCTTTTTAAATAGATTAGGCATATAACAAGAGCTAAATGAAGACACGGCGCTGAGACGCCTGTCCAAAGAACAGCTGATCATGCTGCAGATCAGTCCCAGTCTCTCCAAGTCGTTAAAAGCCATTTTAAAAATACGGAGCTAGCTTCCCGCTAAACCTGTTTAAAGCTACTTTTCGTTCTAGCACAACAAGTTGACACCGTGGGAGCTCTATGGAGCGCAGGACATACAGAAATGATGTTAGTTTCATTTGAGGTTGCATGCCCTAAACAGACACTGCATTTACCCGAAAATTGTGAAATGAATTTGGCAGACAGAGGTCACACGATTCTTTTCATCCGTTTATCCTGATATTTGTTCAAACGTTGTACTCATCTTTATAATAGAAATGCATTTGCTGTTAATTATTCGAGGGAATACTTTCAAGCACAAAGCAAATGGACCATGATGAATCAAAGCCTAGCAAATGTAGTAGACTGGTCCAGTCTCAATCAAAATGCTGACTCGTATAAATGAAACATAAATCACCACGTCTCTGCTTACAACCCCGAATGAATCTTTCTAGTCAAACCTCTGCTTTGTGTGTTGGCGTTTCCCGTCATCATGTGGAATTCTATAGAATTTTCCTTTTGCAAGAACTAATGAGACGGTCTGCCTGCAGGAAGAAGAGCGGCGAGCTGGCTGAGCAGACCGGCTCCGGTAACGAGGGGGGGAACTTTGAAGAGGAAGACCTGGTGACTGACATCGATGAGGAATCTGAAGACGAAGGTAAAAACAGATGATTAATTGTACTGTTCCATTATTTATGATTACAGAATACTTAGTGACACCATTCTGATTTATTGTATTCTGCAAAGTGGGGAAATAATCCCATTTTATTAACTTAGTGCATTCAGGTGATCAGCAAGAACAACTTAGTCACTTCATAACGTATCATTATTTATTATTAGATTTAAGTATGAACAGACATGTAACGGAGCGGGGCGGGGGGATTCAGAGGGCAGTGTGCAGCGGACACCTCTGCTGAAGGGGTGCTTCCAATGGGAATTTGGAGAAAGAAGTGAAGCTTCCATAGCGTGAAAATGTTTTGTCTTTGTCGGACCTTTGGTGGTCGAGCCCGGACTGATCTCTGCTCGATGAATGTCTGTTGTCTCTCCTGTCTGTTTGTTCATCCATCCTCGCTCAGTGGACTTGATGCCCAGTAAGTGGGGCCTGGTGATGGACAGGTTACTGGTTCTGTCCAGAAGGTTCTCGGACACTCTCACCAAAGTTCAAGTGTTTCTCTGGAGGCTTCTGGAGCTCCACATCCTCAAGATGGTGGCCTTCTTCTCTGTGTGGGTTGCACTTGAAGAGGTAAAGGCAGGGGATGGGTGTTGTGTGTGTGTGTGTGTGTGTGTGTTAAAGTGAGAGTGAGACAATGAATGAATCCGATATAGTCAGCATGTTGACTCTGTGTCTGGTGTAGGAGTAACGCCCCAGTCATTTATGCTACAACTTGAAGGTGATGTATTGATAGTCATATTGAGTGAGACTGTCCTTTACCTAATATCAAGATCTGTTCACTGATTAACTGAGTTTTACAAGCACTGCTGTATAACAATAAACCCATTATTACACGTCAATAATAGACATCCATCCACCCATCCATGTCTTGAAAGTTGGATTATTACAGCAGCTGTCGGGTGTGAACACAGGAAACTATAGCATCTTAGCAGCGGCCTGACCAGGAAACAAAAACGACTTATTTAAAGCTGCTGCACTCCACGAGGAATCCTCCAGCATTTATAACACAACCACGGAGGCAGCCATATCTGAGAGGGGCCACCCACAGAATGATTCTGATATGTCGTAGAGACAAATCTGCAGCACCTGCGTACCTTTTCTGGCAAATGTGCTGGATGAGCAACTTTCTTGGAAATGAATGGGCCACCAATTTGGAACCCTGTATCCAGTAATACACCCATGGTCAGAACCGCTCGTCTTGGTGTTAACCTGAGAGATGAATGACCTGCACATGTGATACGTGACACAAAGCTCCCAAGCATGTTCATTTTTGCATGGGCGCGTCATGAGCTAGATGTCCTGCTTCTGTGTTTCTCCACAGCCGTCTGTGATGAACCTGGTCCTGGTGGTGTTGTGGTCTCTGGCGATGCCCTACGGTCGCTTCGGGCCCATGGCTTCCTGTCTGTCCACAGTCTGGGTGTGTGTCATCATCGTGTGTAAGATGCTGTACCAGCTCAGTGTTGTCAACCCTGCTGAGTACTCCAGTAACTGTAGCCTGGTAAGACTCTTATGCAACACACACTCTGCACCTACAATATCTGTCACAGCAGGCTTGATGTTATATTCAGTTGGTCATTAATGCCAACATAGGAAGTAAAAGTCATGTTTGATCTTCTGGTTCGTAACTCACTGCCGTATTTGGTTGTGTTTTCTCACTTTGCAGCATTGTTTTCTAAAACGCCTCCGATATCTTTTATGTAAAATATAGAAAAATGTCACCTGTAAATAAATACATCCTATTCTTTTTTATAAGTAGTGGAGGAGAAGTAGAACAGAGCATAGCAAAGTAAAGGACCTGAAATTGCTCCTGGGTACAGAACTTGAGTAAATGTACTTAGTTACTTTCAGTATAGTGTAGTATACATTTAGCGGTGATATAGAGTGGCGATTGCCCTGTTGCCCATAACTACGTTTAGAATGTCCCCATCAGTCTGACTCGGTGATATGTATGTAATACCATCAATTTTAGTGCTGCCCAAGGCTCTGAATGGCGTGGTTGTTTCCAGTGCTTAATATGTAAATCCGTTTAGCTGTGGGGCTATCATCTATCTGTATGCTATTAACGCCACTCCGAAACAACTCTGGCCTGCTTAGGGGCCGACTGACCTACTGGTTTGAAGAAAATCAACAAATTTGATTGTATTTTTGACATTTTCCCGGTTTCCTCCCTGTTGCTGTGGGTAATTCACATCACTGTAACATTAGCACAAAACTCTCACTCTGACCTGACCTCTCTCTCTCTTTTAAAATCATATTTAAAATGCATCCAAAATAGGCAAACAAGCGTTTTATGAGCAATTTCAATGGGAAAGAAAAGAATGACAGAAATGGCATATAACAAATAAGGCCCTGTTTTGGCCCCATTCATCAGGGCAGCAGACCTTTTTGACTCTGGTGAATTTAGAGACGTGGGCAGTAACTCAGGGGTTTGGAACCAGCCCGGGGTCGCCTGGCAACCTTATGCCTTTAATGGACGACCAGCAGGGTCAAGAGCTCAGTGGAACACGAGTATAAGTATCTTTCTCTCACTCACACCACATCACAGACAAAAGCTTTATTAGAACAATAATTGGCACTTTGTGCTGAGTTTGAAAGAGGCCTTAGTTGCTCCTGTGGTGAAACTAATAGCTCTTAAATACACACTGATGCCAGCTGAGGAGGTTGGCTAGCTCTCGTATTATTTTTGAATCTCACCATTCTGTGTCTGCAATTAAAGTTGTTTACAAGGCAACAGGCTGAGTTTTTCCATGCTGACGCTGAACCACTTTTAGTCTCTACAGCCTTTCATAGAGGAACATTTCACCTACAAATGGGAATTCTGAGGTATCACTCAGTAACAGAGATCGCTGAAATCAGAGGACCATCAAGCAACTGAGCTCAAACAGAAAGGTACATGGTTCAGGACGACCAAAAGTCTTCTGTCAGTTTCATTTTTTAAAGACTCAATTTCCTAAAACAGCTGGTCACTGTTGTTTTTATCGGTCTTCATCGAACCGGAAAGTTTTACGGAGTTACTAGTCGGAGGAGCAGCAGCTCTCTACGGGACTTTCCATCGAGACGCCATGGTGGTAAATGAGCCAGAGTGGAGCTTTAGAACTGCGTTCCCGTCAGTGCATCTGGCGAATGTCCGCACTCGGACTTGCGTGGAGAAAAAACATCCTGACTCCCTGCTCATCGTTCGTGGGGATTTTAACAGAGCAAACATCAGCCATGAACTGCCAAAATACAGACAGCACATTAAGTGTCCCAGCAGGGAAACTAACCAGGGACCATTGTTACACTGTATTAAAAGACACCTATCGCTGTGTCCCCCATGCAGCTTTGGGACTCTCTCATCACTATCTGGTTCAAATTCTTCCGACATACAGGCAGAAACTCAAATCTGCTACGCCTGTGATCAGGACTGTGAGGAGATGGACCAACAAGGCAAAGCTGGACTTACAGGCCTGCTTTGACTGCACTGACAGGAGGGTTTTTGAAGCTGCAGCCACAGACCTGGAAGAACTCTCTGACACTGTGACATCTTACATCAGTTTCTGTGAGGACATGTGCGTGCCGACTAAAACCTTCTGCACATCCAACAACAATAAACTCTGGTTTACAGCAAAACTCAGGCAGCTTCGTCAGGCCAAGGAGGAGGCTTACAGAAGTGGGGACAGAGTCCTGTATAACCAGGCCAGAAACACACTGACGAAGGGGATCAGGGTAGCCAAGAGGAGCTACCCTGACAAGTTGGAAAACAGGTTCTCATCCAAAGACCCTGCGTCAGTGGATGATGCAGTCAACATGGGACTGCACTACATCCTGCAACACCTCGCCAGTCCAGGGAGAGACACAAGGATCCTGTTTGTGGACTTCAGCTCGGCATTCTACACCCTCATCCCGGACATCCTACATAAAGAACTGATCCAGCCCTCTGTCCCAGCCCCCACCTGTCAGTGGATCACAAACTTCCTGACAGGCCGGAGGCAGCAGGTGAGGCTGGGGAACATCACATCCAGCACCCGGGCAATCGGCACTGGCGCCCCCCAGGGGGTGTGCTCTCCCCACTGCTCTTCTCCCTCCACACCAACGACTGCGTCTCGGGAGGCCCGTCTGTCAAACTCCATCGGCCTCGTCCAGGACGGTGACGAGCCTGCATACAGACGGGAGGTTGAACAGCTGAGCACGCCCACAACTGTGGAGACGACCGTGGACTTCAGGAGGAGGCCCCCAGCACTGCCCCCCATCACCATACTGACAACAACACTGTCTGCTGTGGAAGCCTTCAGGTCTCTGGGATCCACAATCTCCCAGGACCTAAAGTGGGCGTCCAACATCAACAGCGTCATCACAAAGGCCCAGCAGAGGATGAACAGGCGCTGTCAAGACTGTAGCATTGCTCAGCTTTTCAAAGGCAGTCAATCCCAAGGGTGTATTTATCCAAGGTGACAGCTGTGAACTAGATGTGTTCAAATAAAAAAGAAAAGAGAACCGAAGAGGCCCCATCACTAACCCTCAATGCTTCTCCCTCTCTTGTTTTTTCCCATGAGCTGGGACAGCTGGTGTTAATAACTTGACCTGACACGACAGAAATGTGCTGCAGTGGGAGCTGGTGATAAGGTGTTGATTTCTTTATTTGCTCTTCTCCTCACAGCCGCTAACAAATGAAACCAACATGTTACCAGAGGAGATGATGAACTCCTCCCTGTATGTGGAGCCAGTGGATCCAGCCAAATGGTTTGGCATCAGGAAAGATGCCACCGTACTGGGATACAGCAAGGTGTATTTCATTCATGTATCGTAGTCGAGGAAAAACTGATTGACTGGTGTGACTCCAGTATGAATGCTACTGTATTAGGTTTATGAAGGTTTGGAAATAATGTTGATGTAATAATATCAACATGGTGTACTGTGTGTATAGTTCAAAGATTAGGGCTCGGTATTTTATCTAAAACTTTGACTATAATGCCCATTTACGTGAATGGTACTATATATCTGTCCGTAAAATGTTCTGTTGAGTCTGCTGATCCACGGCTTCTCTAAAGGGCCGAGTCGTTCATCTCAAAATTGCGTTCGTGTCCTGACTGTTTTCTTGCAGAATCACTTGATAGTGCTGATGTTGTTGGTGTTCGAGGCGACAGTGTATCGTCACCAGGCCCACCACTACCGTCAGCTCCAACGATCTCCCCCCAGCATCCCCACTCTGTTCCCCACCGCCACCAGGGACACTCTAGACCAGGGCCTCGTACCCTGCTTCAAGTACCTGCTCAACTACACCTTCTACAAGTTTGGATTAGAGGTAGCTGGGAGAGATCACTTCATTGCAAGGAAATAATTTAAAAAAAAAAGCAAATGAAGGAAAATGCATTTAGCGAGAGAACTGTTATAAAAATATATTTGTACTGCAGTCATTTTATTCACCAGAAGATGACTTCCTGTTGTAGACTGCGCCAGCGTGTCAGTGTTTTGACTGCAAGAGTTATTCTAGTTGTAAAATGACAGTTGGATTTTATTTTAATCTCCAGTAACCTCCCCTCTTTTTAAAGATTTGCTTCCTGATGACGGTGAATGTGATTGGCCAGCGGATGAACTTCATGGTGATAATCCATGGCTGTTGGTTGGTAGCCATGTTGGTGAGGCGGCGGCGGGCAGCTATTGCCAGGATGTGGCCCAGATATTGTCTCTTCTTGTCCATCTTCATGATCTACCAGTATCTACTGTGCGTGGGCATACCACCTGCTCTCTGTATAGGTGAGTCCTGGTATGAAGCTAAGTGCAACCAGATGACAATGTAATACGCTACAGTATGTTCTACTATTGTAGGTGTGTGGGTAGAGCACCTGTACTCTCCATAAGTGAATAGCACCAATATTGTTTCTGGACATATTGTTTATATTATAATAAGCCAAATATCCTGCACTAAGACTCCCACCGTCTTAGATTTACCTGTACAATCTACAGTCAGGGTTTGGTTTGTGTGTTTTTCAACATGTGCAAATGTCAAAGAAGCAAATGTCATTGCTTCAGCCACAGAGTGTGCATGTGTATTGAGCTTATGAGTACTGTTCACTTCAGTACTCTGGTCACAAAGTGAAAATTCTCGTATACAATGAGTATTGTGCACATTATGCCCCACATGGCATCACATAGGCCTACTGTAGCTCTGCTGAAGGTTTAAAGGTTTTGTTTAAATAGTGTACCTACTTCTACCCACCTACCTGTGCCCATCTGTATTTCCTGTGTGTCTGTAGACTACCCATGGCGGTGGAACACTCCAGTGTTGATGAACTCGGCTCTCATTAAATGGATCTATCTGCCTGACTTCTACACTGTGCCTAACTCCAAAAACCTCATAGGTCAGTTTGTGTGCATATGTTTCTGTGTCTGTGTTCAGTTCATTCATTCATTTCTCTGTAGCAACAAAACAAGTCTAAAAATTGTCTTAAAACTCAGCACTCCCTCAGTATTTACTGTTGTCTTAATAAATGTCACATAGTGTACATTTTCGTACTCCCATCAGTACATCAGTCGTATCCTACGCTGTCACTCGGTGCTCTCTTCTTAACACAAATACTGCTCGCGCTCAGTAGAACCGATTCATTTCAGTCACTTCTACATACTATTGTTTTGATCAGAGTTACGCTGCTGTCAGTGACACACCTCATGTACAGATGTTTTGTGTTAAAAACAGAAAGGAAGAGCAGCAGAGTGGTGAGCATGATAGGAATGTTGTGCTGTGGAAATGTACATGATTGCTGAATGTAACATGTGTAGCTATGGTACAGGTCATTTACAGCTAATCATTCCCCCATGTTTGTTTACCCGGCCTTTATAAGTGACCAAGCGTTCATGCTGGCAATGCCCTCCGCCATTATTTGAGAATTCTTAGTCCACATCCGGGATGCTGTGATGCAGCCAGGTCTCAGTTAGGGTGGGGGCACAGCAGTCTCTGATTTCCCGTTGTTGAATTTGCACAGCTGATTTTGCAGAAGTAGCTGGAGATGAGGAACTAATTCTGAATATAATGTCATCTATTTAAAATTTAAGAAAATCATGACCCTTAACGTGAAGCAATCCCTCTGGAGCAGCTTCTCTGGACCCGTTCCTCATTGGTGGAATGATCTGCCTGCTCCTACAAGATCAGCAGATTCTGTCGCCGCCTTTAAAAAGCTCCTGAAGACGCGTCTCTTCCACCAACACCTGACTGACCATCACTGACTTCTTCTACCTTTCTACCTCTTTTAAAAAACAAAAAACCCTTCCTCTCCTCAGCTCTGTATCCTGTGCTGGGCTCGAACAGACTAGTTTCTGGTGCACTGATGCTTCTTGTTACCTTGTGGTGTTATAACTGCTTCCATTGTCTTCCTCACATGTGAGCCGCTGTGGATAAAAGCGTCTGCTGGATGACTCAATGGAAATGGAAAATGGAAAAGCCAGTGTTCCAGGCTCATGATGATGATGATGGTCTGTGGTGTGTGTGTGTGTGTGTCCACAGCGGACTTTGTGCTGCTGATGTGTGCATCCCAGCAGTGGAAGGTGTTTGAGTGTGAGCACACGGAGGAGTGGATGGTTCTGGCAGGAGAGAACACCGACGACCCTGAACCAATGGAAGGTCGGCTGTTTAACCCTGCACCCAACTTCATCAACTGCAGGTAAATACAGCTTGTGTCTGTCTGTGTGATGAAGCCGTCATCTGCAGCTGCTCTTGTCACCGTTTGCTATGAGCTGTCGTTCAGGGAGGCAGACCATGTGACTACACTCACTGTTCATGAAGGGAAACACATTTATTTTTTTAAAATATACATCTAACACGAACAAACCTCCCTTCAATTCAGTTATTAAAACGACCAAGATATTTAATAAGCAGGACATTTTCCAGTTCAACTGTATGCAGTAAACCTCACAACTATAGACAAGACAAATACTGTATATATTTAAGTCAGGATAAGAAAAATAAGATATGAAGACATGAATATGCAGCCTATAAAACAAAAGAATGTTAAATATAATGTTTACTGACTGATAATAAACACTGTGAACATGAGATGGTTTTTAGCTCTCTGGTAGACAAACTATGTAATGGAGATGTATATGTCATATGCATTCCTGTAATGCAGTTTCTTGTTTCTTATCAACTCTCCTATAGATACCAATATATTGTCCAGGCTGATGTATGGCTGGGACTCTAATGCCTCATGATCTAGTTGGCTAAATAACTTTTAATAAATCGTTGTAATGAAGAACATGGGACCTGCACTTTAAATGACACTTCGTCTCACTCTCCCCCTGCTGCTCCCTTCTCATTGTGAACGTTTCTTTGTCGATCAAATCGGGAATGATTTGGAATGGACATGTTGTTTCCCTGTCCTCCTCTAGGAGTTACCTGGACATGGCTAAAGTTTTGGTGTTCCGTCACCTCTTCTGGTTCGTGCTGTCAGTGGTCTTCATCACCGGGGCTACCAGGATCTCTGTGTTTGGACTGGGCTACCTGCTCGCCTGCTTCTTTTTTCTCCTGTTTGGGACCCAGCTGTTGGTCAAGCCGTCCAGGACCCGCCTCGCCCTGTGGGACTGTCTCATCATCTATAACGTGGCGGTCATCATATCTAAAAATATGTTGTCAGTAAGTGTGAAGCGCATCACATTCTGCTAGTTTGCAGCTTTTAGGGGCTTCTTAGTAAAATAAATGATTAAGTACATTAGCAACATATGGTGGCAGCTTCATCAGATATCAGCACGTGTTCTAACAAAGTGGACATTGGGAGGTGATGAACTTTAGAGAGCTATTTTAATCGTAAATGTAAATGGACTGTACTTGTATAGGGCCCTTCTAGTCGTCCGACTACTCAAAGCGCTTTCACACACACATTCACACACTGATGGCAGCAGCTGACTGCCCATCAGGACAAATTAAACTAATCATTCACACACCGAAGGCGCAGCTTCAGGAGCAATTTGGGGTTCAGTATGTTGCTCAGGGACACTTCGACACATGGCTGGGGGAAGCCGGGATCGAACCGCCGACCTTCCGATTGGTAGACGACCCGCTCTGCCACCGAGCCACAGCCGCCACAATCGTGCAAGCGGTGGGGTCGGGCGTACGGTGGGCTCAGCAGTTATGATAGGCCTTGTCAACAGCAGATACAGTCAGCTGCACAGATGACTTACGCTGAGAGAACCCGTTGGCCCTGCAGGTGTGACTCACTCACTATGTTTTCATTCAATTCAATTGCATTATATTAAAAATGTAATCAAATTACATTAGAATAAATTCAGATAAATGTAATGAAAAAGAAATGTCAGATTAAATTATTGTAGATTAAAATGAAAGCGGCTATAATCAATCATTTGATAATAAATGAAAGGAAATTGTGAAAACAGTGTTTAATGCGCCCGGGGTCGCTCGTCCTCGATCCCTCTCCCAGGACGGACAGACAGGAGGTATGGACAGAATAGACCAACATAATAAAATGACATTATGGACAAACAGGAAGACACAATTATAGATTGTCAACATACACCAAGAATATTGATCCGGGAGGCCGTCGAGCATCTTCAGGCGTCGCCAAGCAGCCCTGAGCCTCACGAGCTCCTCTCCGCCATGGAGACCTGGAAGAGGACAGACTAAAGCTAGAGCTCAGCAGTCACACAGAGAGAGAGAGAGACGCAAACAGAGGGTTAGAGAGATGCTGTGGTTTTAGGAAAGTCAGACCAGTATGAAGGGGCGAGTCCATTTACAATTTTCTCAATCATCAGAAGCACCTCTAAAGTCTGGATAGGGAGCAAGTGAAGGGAAACTAAAACTGGTGTAATGTTCTAGCTGCAGTATTCTGGACCATTTGAAGTATTTTAGTACCAGTACAACATTACAATGATCAAGTCTGGCTGAAACAAAGGAGTGAATTGGGGTCTCTGCATCAGCCATGGATGGAAAAGACCTCTTGCATAAATGTAAAAAGGCTTTCTTGGTGATTTATTTAAAGTGTTGGTCAAAAGAGAGGGTAGGGTCGAACCTAACACCGAGACTCTCAGCAGTCAAACTCTGACAGGTGTGTGTGTGTGTGTGTGTGTGTTTCAGATCCTGGCGTGTGTGTTTGTGTTGGAGATGCAGAAAGGCTTCTGTTGGGTGATTCAGCTCTTCAGCCTGGTTTGTACAGTCAAAGGATACTATGACCGTAAGTGCTTTAAGAATAATAATGCACCAGTGCATGCATTAGGAATAGTTTTTATTTAAGTTAAAGCAAACATGATGTATCATTGCATTGCGTTTTATACTGTGTATCTCGGGACATTTGGTTTATGAAGGACAATAAAACGGTACAAGACATTATAATAAATCCGCCTTTTCTGTTGAGTCTGGAACTGGAGCTTTCAATGTTAGATGGCTTTGTTATCTATAGCCATCACTCTGCATTCAAGTGCTGATAGTCGTATCGTTGAAATAGCAGCGTTGCATTCACATGCTGGTTTATCAGGAAGACAGAAGCAGTGTTTTTTTCCCCCTGACAGCGAAAGCAGTGAGTGGCAAGACCTGCAGCCTCCCAGTAGAAGAGGCCGGGATCATCTGGGACAGTATCTGTTTCCTCTGCCTGTTACTGCAGAGGAGGGTCTTCCTCAGTTTCTACTTCCTGCATGTGGCGGCAGAGCTGCAGGCTTCTGCCAAACAGGCCTCGAGGTAAGGCCCGACGTACACGTGAATGCAGTGCTTCCCATGCTAGGGAGCGCCAGATCATTAAGAAAGACAAAATCAATCTCATAATTCTGTCTATTCGTAATACTTCAAGTCAAACAGTCTGAGAAAGAAAGCTCCATCTTTGGTTGAACAACTCGTGTTCACACTAAACCCCTAAACTGTGAAGAGGCAGGAGAAATAGTGAAGTGAAAATAGACCCAACTTTAAATGAATCAAAGGTTATTCGTGAACTTTGGGGACAGTTTATGTAACAAAAGAATCAAAGCTCAAAGGTCCCACTAACTTTTCGAGGCTTTCAACCACACGTCAGTGTCTTCTTTGGTGGATGGAGTTACGTTAGGTGACACTTGTGTGGCAGTTTGACAGGATAAGGTGACATTTATCATACTGTACATAAAAAGTATGTACTGTATGTATGTACATACAGTACAGTATGTACTGTGGGCTGGCTGGAGCTCTCTCAAGAGACCGGTTGAGCTGTAAATCTCCTCGGTATGATAGTTGTGAGCCGACATCAAACCACATTAAATCTACTTTGATTGTCGATCTATGCACTCTGATGTGGATCAGCCAATAGCTGAAAAGCTAAGCCAATGACAACAGCCCCCCTCATTTGCATAAAGACGCAGAAATTCATACAGAAATTAAAAAAGAAAACCCAGAAATGAATAAGTTTGGGGAAATAAATGGGGCAAAAATACACAGGGAAAACAGTACAGAGATAAATAAAAATGTATAAATAAAAGGAAAATGAAATGGGAAAGTAAATAAATTTGGGAATTAAAACACAAATCAATTTGTGTCACATTTTATCATTTATTTAATGCCTAAATTATTTTTGATATAAATTTTGGTACAATGAATGGTATATAAATACATTTATTTATTTTAGATTTTGGCAGATCCGGTCCTCCATACACAGCAAGCGAGGTGAAAGCTGTAATCCCTTCATGCTACACAAACAAAAAAATCGAAACAGAAAACTATTATTTATGGTACCAACGGCAGAAGATCCCAGACGTAGAGACCAATAAGGAATCTGGCACATTTAGTTTGTCCATTGAAAGGAAGCTGCTGCGGATATTTGGCTCCCCAGTTACTTTGTGACAAATGCAGTGACAGCTGTTTCTTCCTTCCAGGGGCTTTGAGCTCTTCAGAGCCAGTATCGTGAAGAACATTAAGTTCCACCAACAAGCTGAGAAGAAATCTCTGTCACAGCTCAAGAGATCGTAAGTGTTCACAGAACAGTAAGTGCAGCTGATGAGTAGCATCATAATGGCGCACCAAAGAACAAGCAGAAATGGAAAGCTGGGTGGAGTGTTGTGCCTCTAGGGATGGCGTTTCCTCTAGCGCCACCGTGAGGTTGATAGTTTTGGTGTTTAGTGAAAGAGCTCAACAACCATTGGATGTTTTGCCATGAAACAAGTACAGATATCCATGTTGCCTGCACCACAAAGTTTACACGTATCCAACATCTTTACATACTTGATTGATACTTCTCCTACACCAAACTGGGAAACGTTGAAACAGGAAAGGGAAAACCCGAACTGTTGGCAGAAGTTAAAAGACAATTGTAAAATATAATTGTACGCCGCAGTATTACGAGTTGCACTCATTGGAAGGGCCACGAAGCAGGAATAAAAGAGCCAGACCAAAAGTACACTTAGGTTTGTGGACAGGGGTGTCCACAAACTTTTGGCCATATAGCGTATTTTACAAAAAACACACATTTTGGCAAATGTGCAAAAAGAAGTTGCATCACAAAAAGGATAGGTTTTAAAGCATGTATATTCAGTCCCATTCTAATAACTTCAAACATAATGGAAATGTGGCTCATACCTGTGCCCACCCGACCTAAATATACCATAGACAAAAATCCAACAGGTAGCTATGGAGTTACATTAGCCCACAGCAAATATTAAGAACCAGTGCCAAAAGGGAATTACAGTTCAACTCTCGTGTCTCCTCGCCTTCCTTTTCCTGCCCTCTTCTCTCAGGATGCAGAGAATTCGCTCCAAGCAGCAGAAGTACAGAGATGGACCCAAAACAAGTGAAGATTCCAACACGATTCCGACTGCTGGTAAGACTCACTGGTTCACCGGTTGATCGGAACAACATGGGCGAGATGTCCGACAGATGCAGCAGCCGTCAGGGTTTAATCAGAGTAACCTTTCTTTATGGCCGTTGTTACTTTGCAGAATAGTATTTTACACTCAACACAACATAGGCTCATATAATAACCTTGGTATCTTTTCTTCCTGTCTCTCCTCCCTCCCTTCCTCCTTTCTTTCATTCCTTCCGTACTGTCTGCCTTCTGTCTGTCCTTCATTTCATTTTTTTCCCTTCAGTCTTTCTTCAACTGATCTGGAAGCTGGAGATACAAGGATTGCATGTGACAATGAACCAAACAGTACTGTTTAGTACAAAGAGTGCCTCTCATTGGTACTCATTGTAATACATGTTTGCCTTTATTTAAAGCTGCATGCATCAATGTTTGACCACTAGGGGGCAGAAGAGCTCTAAAACAAGCTGAGACTCACAGCTCTGACACAATGTTTAGTTTCCCTGTAAAGTACGTTGCAACTTAGTTGTTTTAGTTATTGTAGTATTAAGTTATCAAGTTGTTCTTGCTGATCTTATGGGCAGTATGCCATGAAATCTGCTGAGCACATTCATGTTTCCATTAGGATGAACCCATTTCATTTTAATGGGCCCATGGCCTATACTCTAGCGCCACCCTCAGGTTGCCTTTTAGCTTTTTAATTCCATCAAGAGTGAAACTGTAAGATTAGCAGAATCCATTATGTTTGTGCGGTGCAGCACTTGCTCATATCTACACCGCGTCCCGTTTCCTTCCAGAGGCCCCGCCAGACAAGAAAAGGTCCAGGAAGAAAACGTGGTCCAGGCCGTGGTTGGACCACGCTACAGGTATGACAAACACTTCGTTTTATCTTGGATTACACCAAGGACGCGCCACTGATAGGTGGAGGCTTAACTCTAAGAGTGAAGTATTCCTTCAGATCTTCTCTGTATCAGGGAGGTAAGGGAGGTCGTAATGGGTTTCTTCCACACAGTTCTCCACTCAGGAGAGTACTACCTGTTTGAATCAGACAGTGAGGATGAAGAGGAGCTGCAGTCCGAAGAACAGAAGCCTCAGAAACAGACTGCCTGTCAGGTCGGTATATCCATGTAGCATTTCTAATGGGAGTCTTATGCTGATGTAGTTCCAGTTTACTCGGCAGCTGTGGTGTACTGTGGAGTGTGTGGACAAACCCAGTGCGGGGCTACAACATCACCGCCGACAGTCCCCTGCCAGGTCTAGCGCTGCAGGGGACAGTTGGGAAGCTGTGTCCAGTGGAGTCACATGTCCACATCCTCTGATTTGAAACAGTTGACTGAGATTGTGTACTGCATACAGTTGCAGTTGTTACATCATAGGGCTCTGCTATGGTTAACACGCAGCGCTTCAGCTCACATTTACGTTGTTTTTGTGTTGCTGATTGTCATTTCTTCCTCTCAGTTGGCATACCAAGCGTGGGTGAGCAGTGTGAAAACCGCTCTGCGAGAACGCCAGAGGCACCAGAGGCAGTTGAGGAGGATCGAGAGAAAAAAGAGAGAGCGAGAAGAAAGAATGGGTTCACAGCAGGAGGCCTTCTCTGCGATAGGTTAGACACTCTTACATCCTTTTTTACCATCAGGGATGCCAGAGCAGATGCTAAGACACAGTAAGTGAGCAACCTCGAGCGGAGAACATGTGGCTGTTGTAATTGGCACTGTTCAGTGTTGGTCGGGAGGAGAGCATGGGACCTTTCCTTCAGTCTCTCCTCTCAACATGACTGGGGGGCCAGGTTTAACTCAGTCTCAGTTCTCTCACAGGCTGCATCAGTAACTGATTGAACTTGTTTTTCAGTTGAAGCCTTAGTTAAAGACCACAGTGAGTGTGAAGGACACTCGCCCCCCTTCCTCAGTAGTCTAACCATTTCTGTAGATCCCCTGCTCTCTTCAATTTCATCTTTTATTTTAGGAATCTGCTGCCGTGCACAAATTAAGAAAATTGCAAGGTGGGACTCTCATTGAACTCCTATTTGCTCTCAAGCTGTATGTCAAGTAATTTGCTACATATTATACTGGGGGAGTCTGAGGACTTCACCATACTTTGTTTGGACGATGACCCCTAATGCATCATCTTTGACAATGGGACAGCATATGTAGCACATAGTTTTTATGAATATGTTTATTTATCGTGTCAGGCTTGGAAAGATGGATTACAGGTCAAGAGTTTGGTACTGGTCGTGTCCATGGCAACTATTGAGGTCTGCAGTGCTGTCCATTCAGGACAATTCAATTTTATTTATATAGCACACAGAAGTTATCGCACTGCACTTTGCTCCCGTCCGTCAGGAAGTTTGCGATCCACTGACAGGTGGGGGCTGGGACAGAGGGCTGGGTCAGTTTAGCGTGTAGGGTGTCCGGGATGAGGGTGCTGAACGCCAGCCAAGCTGAGGCCCACAAACAGGATCCTCGCGTCTCTCCCTGGACTGTCGAGGTGTTGCAGGATGTGGTGCAGTCCCATGTTGGCCGCATCACCCACGGACCTGTTAGGCAACATGCAGGGGGTCCAGCAGGGGTCCTGTGATGTCCTTCAGGTGGGTCAGCACCAGTCTTTCAAAGGCCGTCATGGCTGCAGACGTCAGGGCGACGGGCCTGTGGTCATTTAATCCTGTGATGGGGGCTTGTTTGGGGATGATTGTGGAGCGTTTGAAGCAGGCGGGGACTGTGGGTTTAGCCATATGGTTTTCTCTGGGTTGCCAGGTTTGTCTGGGTCCACCTGCCTCAATGGCAAGGCTGTGGTCACGCAGTCTGAATCAATGACCTGCCCGAAATCATTTAGCGTATTTTTATTGATGTTTATATCTTGTATTACCTGACATATTCACGCAAAAACCTAATCCACATAATAGAGGTGGTTTGCAGAATGTGGTGATAGTATTCAGAGTGTTTTCATTAGTGTTTAATCCGCTGAAAATAGGAATCGTTGCGTTTTCATCACCTTAGAATGAGCCCTTTATATCTACAGAGGGAGCGGGGCCCCCTTCGCGGAGGCCGCCATGCTTCTACAGTAGCCCAGAACGGACAAACCAAACACTGGCTCCAGACAGGGCCTTTCGTGTCTTTAACGAGTTCCGTGGCCTCCGTTGTTTCTCCTACATGCTTTTATTTATGGTTGCAAACTGCAATTTCACCACTAGATGCCACAAAATCCTACATACTGGACCTTTAAATAACCTCCCTTTTACAGCTGATGATTGGATGATAATCTGGGAAATAAAAGCAGGGGACAGACTATTATTGAAATATCCAAATGCATAAATACCACTGACCAATCATAAAGGCGTGTAAAAGAGAAAAAGGGTTCAGGCTTGCGGCTCCTGTGGGGTCATCTGGACCCAAGATGAGTTGGAAATGTCAGAGCAGATTACACACATACTCCTGTACACTGTTTGTGTAGGTTGTGGGGACAATGATGTGTTTGAGGACCCTGTCATTCAGGAGGAGGTGGAGGAGCCAGAGGAACAGGAATCTGGTAGGTGTACATTCACTCCTCGGCGGGTTATGTATGTGTCCAGGCTACAGTGCGTAGTGAATGAATGGCTTCCTCTCGTGCTTGCAGGTAGTTATTGTGATCATGAGAGGAACCAATACATGCTTTCAGTAAATTGGTTGTGTTCAGAAAATGGGGCACTTAACAAGAGCCTAAACAGGTAAATGGAGTATATTCAGTTGGGTATCACGAAGGCAGTACAATCCGTCTCAAGACTGAATTGATTGGGTCAGATTCTCAACTTTATTAGGTCGTGATAGTGCTGTTTATCTAACGATACACACCTGCAACAGTAGGTCTGTTTTACTGCTGCCATCATACAACATGATTTACAAGACGGAACTTGTAGAAATGTGAGAATATGCTCTCCTTGTCATCAGCATACGTTCATGTTAACATAGCCCCAGAAGTCACTGTAGCCACGCTCTTTTCAAAGAATAGAAAACGTATACACAGTAGATGCCGGCCAGGCTAACTCTACACTCAGTCGCTGTTTGCTTCCTTTACTGTATCACCTGTTCTACCCCCCCACCCCCCCCCCCCCCCCCACCCCCCCCCCCCCCATCCCTCCCCCGCCCCCAGCCGCCGGCCCCTCAGCGCACCTCTAGACCCGCCACCACTGCGCAGAC
>CM022471.1:27716502-27802894 GCA_011952105.1 Coreoperca whiteheadi
TTTTTTTCCCACCTTTTTTTGTTTTTTAAATGAAAAACCTACTCCCCTCTTCTTTTTTTTTTTTTTTGTTTTTTCCCCCTTTTCCTCCCCCCCCCCCCCCCCCCCCCGTCTCTCTCTCTGTCTGTGTGCTGCAGGCCATGGCGAGATGGTTCAGAGGATCTTGGATATCCTGCGCTTCTTATGGGCCATAGTTCTGGCCATGTTGGACGGACTGACTCAGTGGCTCAACCTGCTAACTAAACAGTACAGAGAGACATCTACTGTTCTGTGCAATGAGCGTTACTTCATTATACACAAGATACAGCAGGTAAACACAACGAGAGGTTTGTTAAGCAAAACCTGATCAGTGACAGACAAACCCACACCCCCCCCCTCTGTCTCCCTCAGCATCATACAACAGCAGACTCCACAGACGACCAGGTATCTCTGGGCAGTGAGAGTCCCACCCTGGAGACCTGTTTGGATGAGACTGATGCAGAGAACTCCGCCAGATACAGGTTAGTGTGTCTTTATTTTACCAACCGCGTATGGATGAGAGGCACCACATCATGCTGTGACTGTGGTTCCACACCCTGGCAGGAGTACGTAGGTGTAGGTGGAACTTTGAGGCGTCTTTCTAGGTGCTGTAATGAGAGCTTGTCCTTCAAACATGGATGCTCTTACCGGTGAGACTCCAAGGATAGTTAGTAGTGTGTTTGTTTTGTCCACCTGTTTCGTAGGCTGGCAGCTGGAGGGCCTTTAGATATGAAGTCTTGTTCTGAGTAACACATTTCTGTACTATAATCCACTTGTCATCTTCAGTGTCTCACTTTGTGTGTAGCGGTATTTGTATGTGAATGTGTGTTTTATTCACTCTCTCAGCTGCCTGGAGGTGGAAAGCGGGGGGTTGGCAGGCCGGTCTACCCCCAGGCCAAGACTCAACAGCACTGGGAACCTCTTGAGTCCAGAACCCCCATCCAGCAGCATGGAACTGGTGCCAGAGCCATCCAAACAACACCGGCACTCCAGAACAGCCAGCGAGCTGCTGGGAGACAGGTAGCTCTGCGAACCCTCCTGACTGAAGAAGGCCAACAGTGATCCACAGTGACCGTGGTTACTGGCTTCAGTGTAGCAGCAGTAATACCTCACTGTTTGCAAAGGGCCATGAAAACTGTAGTTTATTACAACTTGCTTTTTTGTTTCTATCAGGCACTGAAATACTGCGGATGAGTGCAATGATGGGTGAATACAAATTCATAGTTGTGACTTTGCCTCCTTTCTCTGCAGGCAGTTCTTCATTGAGGAGCTGGAACAGTGCAGAGAGTTCTATAACAGGCAGAGCCGTCTGCTGAAGTTGCTGTTTGCCATGTACAACCTGCTGGCAGCCAACTCCGAGCTAGTCTGCTATTTCATCATAGTGTTAAACAACATGGTCAGTGCCTCTGTGATATCACTGGTGCTGCCCATACTGGTGTTCCTATGGGCTATGTTGGCTGTTCCAAGACCAACCAAGAGGTTTTGGATGACTGCCATAGTCTACACAGAGGTATGAACCCTTGTTTTACAATGTAACAGTTTAAAATGATTCATATTTATATTTTTTAATTAGCTTATAGCTGAACTAATCAGTATTGTTATATCGCCAATGAATCAAAGGGCTGTAAATGTAAATGGCCTGTACTTGTATGGCGCCTTTCTAGTCGTCCGACTACTCAAAGCGCTCTCACACTACAGATCACATTTACCCAGACACACACATTCTTACGCTGATGGCAGCAGCTGACTGCCCATCAGGACAAGTTAAACTAACCACTCACACACACTCGCACGCCGAAGGCACAGCTTCGGGAGCAATGGATGGGGGAAGCCGGGATCGAACCACCGACCTTCCGGTTGGTAGAAGACCCGCTCTGTCACCGAGCCACAGCCACTGTGTTCTGTGAACGGGGGCCGAGAGACTGCAGTTCCCCTCAGCTCCACGGAGCTTTGTAGCCTCTTTGAGTCTCTGCGCTCTCATTGTTGCCAGCAGCAGCAGCAGCAGCAGCTGTTTTCAGTGATAAAGCTGCTGTACACTACCTGCTCGGCACCACACAGCACACAGAGACACTTCAGGACTAGCTGGTGAACATAGTGGAGCACTTAGCAGCCAAACAGCCACATATTTTTCTCATCAATGCTAACACGTCAACTTTAATAGGGTGGAACAATGTCATATGTTGTGTTTACGGCTTGTTCTCCTGCACCAGGTGGCCCAAAATAAAGGTTGATACAGCTTCTAAAAAATAACTGATTTAAGCTGATTTGAACAGCGTGAGGCTGTGCCTACATTTTGACAACAAGCAGCAGTCAAAAAATGAAAAACTGGACTGTACTTGTATAGCGCCTTTCTAGTCTTCCGACCAATCAGAGTGCTTTACGCTACATGTCACATTCACCACATTCACACACTGATGCCACAGCCTTGATCCAATTGCTGAGTTACAGTAAAAGTCCAAGAGAAGGGCAGTATGCAGGTCACAACAAGCTCACATATGTTGCTGCCTGGTCTGAAGAGGGGCCGCATGTGTTGCCTTCTCTGACTGCTGGTACTGCTGCTCTGCCTCTTTCCAGGTGATGGTGTTGGTGAAATACCTTTTCCAGTTTGGATTCTTTCCCTGGAACAGTGTATATGAGATGACTCTAAATGAAGACAAACCTTTCTTCCCACCTCGCATCCTGGGCCTGGATAAGACCGACAACTACATCAGATATGATCTTCTTCAGCTGCTGGCTCTGTTCTTCCACAGATCCCTGCTCATGGTCAGTTAGCATTTACAGTCATTACGGTGATGGTTGCACTCGACAACTTGTGAGCAAAGACAAATTAAAGTTGTGGTACAGGGTGAAAGCAACAAGGGCGTAATTGGCCACCTTCCACTTTTCAAAACAAGATAACTGCACATTTTACGTTAGACTTGGTGCTTGCTGCCCACTCTGGGTGACAGAATGCCTTTGTGACATTTCAGTAGGCCCTTTGCTAGGCCGCTCCTGCCAAGCTTTGAATTCCGGTATAAAGTTTACAATGATAATGGCAGCAGATGTCATATTCTGTTCCTTGCTTTCAGACAGAATAAAGAAAAGCAGGTTTTTCATTTCTTTTTTTATGTTTCAAATTTTTTATTAGCTGTACCTGATTAACATCACTTTCATGAGCTGGTCAAACTGCATCTCAGGTTGACTTTTTGGTTTTTCCCAATGACTTCTTTGCAAATTGGAACCTAGCAAAAGGGTCGTGAGTATGCATTTGATGGCTACATACACACCTGATGTGGGTGTGTTCTGAATGTTACTCTGTTCAGCGTTGGCCAGTGCAATAGCACCTGTGACAGAGGAGCAGACAAATCTCTCCCCTGTTATTTGGAGGGACGGACAGACAGACTGACTGTCCCTATAATATATCATAAAGATATCAAACTCACTGTTGAGTAGCTGCAACATAACAAATATTGAAGTTGTAGGTAAAGTTAAATAAAGTCAAAAAGTACCATACAACAGAAGAATATCATAAGTTACTCTAGAAATAAAATTTGAAAAATAATTTTACTATAACATGCAAGATTGTAAGTCTGCCCCTACAGGATAATGAAGGATTGTTATGGAGAGCTTAAAGTGATAAACTACGTGATATCAGTAGCTGAGATGGCTGGTAAAGGGACGACCCCTGCAGCTCGTTATTTAATTAGTGCCACATATGCTGCCAGCACACACTACTGTACCTCACTGCTGTGAAACTGGAGACCTGAGGCTGAAGTATACTGTCTAGGCAAAAATGCCTACATTTTATTTTTGCATTTCAGCATCTCCTCACCAACTGATGCGGAAGAGCAGCATTGTTCTTGTATTGCAGGGTAAAGCTAGTTAGCCTTAGTGCTATAGTACAGTATTACTGACTTGTGCTCAGACTGTTATAACCTTTATGTAGGATTTGATCTCAGCTGAAATAACTGAATATAAAGCATGTTACCAAACTCCAGGAATGTTCTCCTTAGTAATTTGGGGATCAATGAAAGCATATCTTAGGGGTCAAATTATATCATGTATTGCCCAAATCAAAAAAGTCCAAAATGAGACTAACCAGGGATATCTTACGGGCAACGATTAATTCTTAGAACTGAATTTGGTCTCTTATCCACAAAACATGCTGGAAATCTTATAAACGAATCAAGGCATAAGACATATGAAAATGGTGAAAAGATTGGGAAGATTCTGGCTCACCAGATAAGGCAAAACAATGCTGATCAGTCTACAGTTGCAATAAACAATGAGATGGCCATTAAACTCACGGACCCCTTGCAGATCAATCAATGTTTCCATGCATTTTATTAAAAGCATTTTCCCTCCGAATCCAGTAGGGCTGCAACTAACCAACCCTTTTATTCAAAAACAGAACTGACAGTGCAAAAAACGTTCAGAAAGTGCACAAACAGGTTGCTCCCTGAACGTCCCTGAGCTGTTAAAGTAATAAAAAACTAAAAACATACACGTCTGCTTTACATCTGCCACATAGACAGGCTTTTCCAACTAAAGTGCACAAAAAGATGGATATTTTTGTTTAAAGGGACCTGAGCTGTCAGAGTTACGTGATAATTGTTGCTACATCTGATTGGTGAGTCATGTGGTAGATGTACTGACGGCATCTCTCTGGCAAAAATAAAGCATAGAATATGTAGATTAAATGTTAAATATAAAAAAGTAGCGAGTGGAGTGCAGCCCAATGTAGCTGAGTGAGAGCAGCGTTTCTTCTTCACAAATCTACTCAAGTACAAGTAACATGTCTGGTGCAGTAAAACTACCCTTAGAAGTACATTCTTTTCTAAAAGTTATTCAAGTAAGTGTAACAGAGTAAATGTAACTCGATACTACCCACCTCTGAGAGGCACACTCTCTCTCTCTCTCCCTCCCTGTCTCCTCTGCATATCATGCCATTAACGCAGGTTTCCGATGTATTTAGAGTGAAATGCTGCCACACCTTGATGACTCGGCTCGTACTGATTTCTCTGCCTCCGGCGTGCGTTTGGGAACAACGTTACGGGTGTCTGCGATGGTCTTTCCTCTCCCTCCGTTCTGCTTCGCACTCAGCCGCTTACGTTATACTCCAACATCTCCGCGTCTTATTGAGCAGCGTAATAGTCGCGCTACACAACGAATCGATACTGAAATTCGTTGCCAACTCTTTTAATAATCGATTTTATCGATTCGTTGTTGCAGCCCTAGAATCCAGTAATGATGAATCTTTGTTTGGTTCAGCCTTAACACTCCCATAATTGATGAGAAAACTGCCACAGATTTAGAAAGTCTAAATCAAAAGAAGAATTTATTATTGCAACAAGGTCCATGCAAAGTGGGAAATCCCCTGGACCGGAAGGTTTTCTGAGTGAGATCTTTAAAAAATTTGCCACAGTCTACGAAGAATCATTTATGTCCGGCTCTTTACCTGAAACAATGAGACAAGCAGTCATATCATTAGCTCCTAAAAAAGATTTTTTTAAATCTGGATTGTAGCTCATTTCGACCCATTCCCTTACTGAATGCTGGTTTTAAACTGCTTGCTAAAATGTTAGCCCTCCTTTTTAAATATACGTAGACTACTGAATATCCTTTACAACCCCACTCCACCTGACATTCCTGAGGTACTTTTATCACTTGATGCTGAGAAAGCAGTGGGATTATCTCTTCTACACCCTAAAAAGATTTGGATTTGGGGCAAAGTTTCCATCATGGATTCAGGTTCTCTACTCATCTCCTCTAGCAGCAATATGTACAAATAATAATCTGTCCTCCTTCTTTTCACTATGTCGAGGGACCAGACAAGGATGCCCTTTATCGCCTCTCATATTTGCTTTGGCTACGTGCTACATGATGACATTGAAAAAAAGGCATACATAGGAAGAATTCTGAACATAAACTGTCACTATACGCAGATGATATGCTCCTGTACTTATCTGAGCCGTTAAGCCGCATGCCGCAAACACCTACCTTACTAGAAAGATTTGGGAAAATATTGGGTTATAAAATAAACACACAAAAGAGTGAACTTTAACCATTAACCCTGCAGCTAAACAGATCGTGTTTAGACATCATGAGCATGGAGTATTATCCTTACCCAACTTTAAATATTATTATTGGGGAGATAATATACCCGCTACTTTATATTGGCTTAACTCATCACATGATGACGGCCCAAAATGGTTACAGTTAGAGAACTTGTCACATGGACCTGCCTCTACACATTCTTTGCTTTGCTCCGAGTTCCCACTGCCTAAACCTGTGCCCAGACACTCTACGAACCCAGTGGTTAAGCACTCCCTGAAGGTTTGGGCACCGTTCAGACGAGCTTTTTCGCTAAATAATTTATCGATCAATGCCCCTATAGCAAGAAAAAATATGTTTAAACCTTCTTTCATAGATGGATCTTTCAATACCTGGACCAAAAATGGATTAGCTATATTAAAGGACTTGTAAGTCAGTGATAATTTTGTATCATTTGAGCAGCTGAGATTGAGATTTAAAATCCCACACTCACTTTTTCAAGTACTTGCAACTTCGCAGCTTTGTATCCTCTCACTCAGCTCTCTTTCCATCACTACCACCCAGCACTCTCCTTGAGTCTGTTTTGGAGCTCAGTTCCTGTCCTAAAGAGATTATTAATATACACATTACTCAACTCTTTCAATTTAGAACCCCTGACAATGGGAAGAAGAACTAGTAGTGTTGGGCAAGCTACTGTAGTGAGCTAAGCTATCAGTTACTCTACATTAAATAAAGCTTCACTACACTGAAGCTACCCCCCTGGGAAATGTAGCAAGCTAAGCTACAGCAACATGGCTAAAGTAGTTTACTACATCGAAGCTATTTTTAGATATTTTTTTCAATATTCCAAATCAGTGCCACCTCAGGAATCAGTAATTCAAACAGATAGGCAGGCATAATTGTTTATTCAATAAACAATTCTAATTGCTTATTATAAATTTTTCGCATGTGATGTCAGCCCAAGGATTGGTACAGTGTGTGTGTGATGTCACCGTCTGGTGCAGAAGGTGGCGGTAATGCACCAAAAAGGTATTTGCCGTAAAACACGAAGAAGAAGTAGTCACCGGCCGGTCAATGTATGGTGGTGGCGTTACACTTACTGATCCAGGATCGGTGATCCTTAACAGTTGTGTTTCTGATTTGAGCTTGCAGAAATGCCTTGGAATATGTAATGTTAGCTTGATCAACAAAAGAGCTTCGCTACTAAAGAGCTATTTGATTCAGAAAACAGCGACGCTACCACCACGCTACTGAGAAATGTAGCTAAGCTACTGCTCAACACCAAGAACTAGATACGGAACCTTTTGAGGCTATATGGCAATCTGCATTAGATAAGATACACTCATCTTCAATTTGTCTAAAACATAAAGTAATACAATTTAAGTACATAGATTGCATTGGTCTAAAGCGAGATTAGCCAAATTTACACCAAATATCAATCCTAATTGTCATCACTGTGGAACGACCACAGAATCCCTTGCCATAATGGTAATATTTGGTGTGGTACCTCAGGATCTCCGTCTCAACCAATGTATCAAAAACACGATAACCTTTGCTACCCTCCTAGCTAGGAGACTTTTACTTCTTAAATGGAAGGAAAAACTTCCTCCAACTTTCAATCTATGGGTCTGAAAAAATGTATTATGCTACAAGAGGCTGTGTCCTCAAATTTTACGCCATTTGGGAACCAGTTCTGGATCAGCTGAAAAAGATGGACTCCCAGATAGAACATGATACATACACATTAACCATGAGACAGCACAAGGTCCAATGTGTTTTCTTTTTCATGTGTCGGGCAAGTCACTGACTTTCCAGCCAGGTTTTCGTCAGAAACATCAAATCCAACTCGCGAGAGGAGAAGTCATTAAGCGGGAAAGTCTTGTTTGCCTTAGAATTAGTCAGAGCCATACGAAGATTAAGCTCCTCGTGGCTCATGATGAAGCACGACCCAGCGGGCGAAGGTTCTGCGGACCCGCTCCGTCGTGAGGTCAGGAACAGCAGTCGGACCAGGAACAACAGGTCGGATCCACGACCCCTAAAGGCCAGTGAGCACCAGACAGCAGGAAGATGATGATATCCGCCGCAAGAGAGGCGACGTAATTACGCGACGGTAGATGTTATCGACGTGGGTCCGACGTGATGAAACGTCTTCTTTCCTTCTCTTTATTGAACATTATAAACACACAGACATTCAGCTGGTAGAGATGGAATGGCTGCCCCCGACAAAAGAAATTCTCAGTCGTCTAGTAGTCGTTAGTTCAAGCCATTACTCGACTAGTTGTCGGAGGTTTAATATATTCAATTCATTATTTAAATCTAAATTTTTGGAGCATCAGAAAATGGTTCAAGTTCCAGGGCTGAGAAAGAATGTTAAAAGTAACATTGTTAACGCTGTGCTACATTACAGAGAAATAAATATTTTACAAGGGGCATGAAGCGAGCCGCCGGTTGCTAACAACCTATGGTCACTCATACCCCTTTTCTACCAAAATGAACCAGGTGCTGGTCCAGAGCCAGTGCAAGAGCCAGTTCGGAGTTGGTTCAAATGACGAGCTTCTAAGAACCCGTTTGTGTTTCCACTGGCTATGGAGCAGCACAGAGCCAGGTCTCACGAGAATGCATACGTCACATCTTTCCCGGTGACGCTAGCGCGGCAGCGCCAAACACAAACACCGACAACAATCGTGGACGTTGCGTTGCTGTTGATGTTCTCTGTAGTTTGTACAGACGGAGATTACGAGGGAGAGTAACGGAACGTACATAACATTTATGTTTAAGAACAACATGTCAACTTTAGCCTCAGCATGTTGCTGCCCTCCTAGCATCAACTCTGCTGATAAATGATCACATTGCAGTTAAATCAAAATGTATTAAGCGTTGGTGTAAGAAGCAGAAGTGAAAACCGTTCGTCTTGTCGGTCACGGTAACCCCGCCCCCAGCCGCCGCAGTAACGAGTTGGTGCTACTGAAGAACCACTTGTCCTGGCTCCGAGCTGCTGCTTCGGCTGTGGAAACAGAAAGAACCGATTAGAAACTTGGCTCTGGCTCTGAACCAGCACCAGCCCCGCCTCGGTGGAAAAGGGGTATCAGAGGTGTAATCATGATACAGATCACAAACACAAATGTCTAAATCAGAAACTGATGCAGCTGATTACAAAGTGGCTACATGTTGCCGTTATCCGCAGAAGACGCCTTCGAGTCTGCAGGTATGTCTGATGAAAAACAATACAGTACTGACGATCGATCCATGATACTTTGGCCTGAAAGTGTACAAGGGCAGGCGTGTTCCATTTAAATCCCCCCGCCTGTAATACCAAGGGCTGAGGTGGAAGGGGAACTACCAATGAAACGCTGTCTCTGATTTGTGCTGTGAGGAGCGAGAATACATGAGAGCAGCCTTCACTGAAGTCTTTCATTGGCTGACAAGCCCCCTTCTGGAATATCAGTTATTGATTGGACGCTGCAGCTGATCGGACTGATCTGATACATCTCAACATCACTGGAGTTTCATACCGGAGTGAAGACGGATAGCAGATGAAACTCAAGTGCGTCACTCCCAAGTTTTATATTTGACTGGAAATATTTGAATCTGTTATTTATTCCCCCAGAGAGTCAGAGAGTCTGTCTGTCAGCAAGAAACACTTTTTACATCATTTATCGTCGTTTCCATTCAGTCACACGTGAGGCCGATAATTCCTGAGCGCCAGGCTTGACATGATACACAAACCATGTTCTAACGGCATGTGATGCGAGCGAGCGTCAGCTAAAACGTCAGTTTGGCTCGGGTGGGCCGGGTCCGTGAATGGGTTTGGTGATGTGGGAATGAGGCAGCAGTATAGCGCCAGCATAACTTCAGCCTCACACATTTGTATTTTTCTGTGTCCGTGTGTGTGTGTGTGTGTGTGTTTGGGCACAGCGTTATGGCCTGTGGGACCATGAGGGCCCCCTGGAGGAGGAGAGCCCCTCACCAGAAAGTAAGGATGAAGGAGGAAAAACTGGAGAAGGAGCTGAGGATGGAAGCAGGAAGGAGGTAGGAGGAGAAGAGGAGCAGGAACTGGACCAACTTGAAAAGGTGGGCTATTGGTGACCGCCCTATCGACAACCACTCTTACAGAATGCCCCCTTGGCCATGTATACACACACACACACACATATTAGACCACTTTCCTAGGTTTTAATCTATTGTTTATCAATGTAGGATCATGTGGACTTTGTTGAACCGAGTACCAGCTCTGCTGCTGTTGCCCCGCAACCTGCAGCTGAACCAGCACCCGCTGGGTCAAAACACGGACAGGAAACTTCGTCCGGGCTGAACAACATGTTGAATCCTCCCAGCAGTCCGAGGGAGGATAAGATGGAGGGAGACGATGAGCAGGTGATAGAGGAAGTCCCAAAGAAGAGCAGCAGTATCCGCTTCCGCAAGAAAACTAAACAACCCAAACAACAGCACAGCAAAGGTTTGTGGCGTCATCGTGTGTGGACTGTGGTGATCGAGGTGTCCTCATACCTTTACCTCTGGCTGCATTCCAGCACCTCCACAGACCTGGTATTGTGCAAGCTTCTCTGTCTTTTAAGCACTCTTTCTTCATTTTTCGCACACCTGCTAACATCGTGCCAGGCTTTTCACCTGGCTAGAAACAGTTTTGCCTTTAGACGTGTTCAGAGGACACTGTGTATGAACTACCTTTTTGAAACACGCTGAACCGTTTGGATCCTCCCAAACCGCGTCCCGGACAGTGAGGTCAGCTCATTTTGGAAAAGCCTCATGTTCATATCCACATGTCTTTGTCACAACCCAGCGCTCTGGTAAGATAATATCTTTCCAGGAGAAAGCTCTTATTAGGATAAATAATAGCTGATCAACAACTTGCTTAAACTCTATTAATCCTGAACATACGCAGCATTGCATGCTCTGGGTGTACACTAGGGCTGTCTGAGATGAACTGATTATTTATTGAATTTTTTCGGAAACTAATACTTTAATCGGATGAGACAGCAGTGTTTCCCTTGCATATGGCCATCCATGGTGCATCTTAAATGAGGAAAATTGAAGCATGAAATCCTGTATTTCAGACCTGCAATATTGTAGCCCTGTTTGATCTATAAGTCTCAACCAAGAAGCAGCAGCCGCAGCGAGCTGGTAAAAGAGCAGGTGCTTTCTGCAGTTTCTGCAAACCTCCAACATCCTGTACAGTCGTGGGTCTGCGTGAACCACCGCCTCTGATCATGCTTGTTCACAGCATTGTTCAAAGTGGGTTTCCCATCTGTGTGGAAAGGGACTAATAGGAGGAATGAGGGAGCTGTCTGAAGTATTTGCTGTTGGCAGGCAGAATTCCCGGAGCTAAAAGTGACAACATACATGCTGGTGTTGTTGGCTGCAGGAATCTTCACAACTGAAGACTGCTGTTCCATATTCCAGTGTTATTTTGGGAAGCTGGAAATGCTGCTGTTTACCTCCGTTTGGCTCCACTCAACGGTCGTCTGTTTATCCCAGTCATCTCTGTGCTGATGTGTCCTTTGGCCCCAAAGACACTGACATAGCATGTGTTTCAGGCAAGAACTGTCTTTATATTTGATATCCCTGTGGTGCTAATTCAGTTTGAATCCCTCCTTGGTTGCGGTTCTGACTGTTCCAGGGGAGCCCACAGCTGGGACTGCAGATCCCTGTGACGAGCCAGTGAAGAAGAAGCAGAAAGGCAGGAGGAGAGAGGCAGCCGTCCAGAGATTGCTGGCTGTGGGACACAAGATAAAACATGTCTTCATTTCTGGGTGCGTAGAGTATAGAGGCTGTGATGTCACCATATGCGGATGTCAGCGCAGTCACCCTCTAAGCACATTTATGTATTTATATATCTGTAGGTATCAAGATATTTCACGTGTTAAAGGTACTGTGTGGATTTCTTGCCGGGTTTGGTTCCTGGCACCTCGGGTCTCAACTCCAGTAGTTCACCTGACTCTCTTCCACTGCATGTGTGTGCTAAGCCGACACACACACACGGAGCTGCCCAGGCGGCCCGCCCGCCCCCCAAGGCTGCCGACCCAGGGAGTGGAGTGTGCTGTAAATCCCCTCAGTACTGGATACCCTGCCATCAAACTGGCGCCCGCCACTCTCAGGAGTTGTGTTCAGTCCCAGTTCGGCCGTGTTCTCTGTTTTGGCCGATGACCAGAGTACAAGCTCCAGCAACGGGATGCTGCCTGCAGTTTCACTTTAACGGCCATCTGTGTCATAAACAACAAGGATCTTCTGAAAACTCCACACAGTACCTTTAATGACTAAATAATCAATCATTTATTTAAAAAATAGTTTTAAATGAATGCAAATTATTTAGTTGCAATTGAATTTAAAAAACGGTGTAATGTGTTACTCAAATGTCATTACTTTCCCCACTAATGCAGGGGTTTAATGCATGCCATTTTGTTTTCCTCTGCAGTATTCAGAGTGTTTACAGGCCAGCTCAGGGTTTCTTCATGGGTATTCTTCATGCCGAGTATCGGGCTGCCACTGATGTCTATGCGCTCATGTTCCTGACTGATGTCATTGACTTCATCATCATCATCTTTGGGTTTTGGGCTTTTGGGGTGAGAGATGCATGGAAGGATGGAGGGTTGGATGGAAGTTGTTGTTTTTTAATTATTTACCAATCATCAACCATTTACATGAATGAAATCAGACACTACAATGAGAAGAAATCAAATTTTGTGATTAAAATAAAAATAAATTGAAATGTATTTCTAATTTAAATTGAAAATGAGGTCATCTACAAAATCCTGAAATGCTGTTAAAATTGAGTAGGACTACTCAGTCCACTTGCCTAAAGCTTGGCCTGTCTTATTTTACATGCAGTGCAGGGTATTGGCATTAGAACATTTTCATTTCAAATATCTCAACCAGTGATTACAGTTCAACAGTTAGTAATGACCAACGACCGGCATAGCATCTAAGCCCACACAGACTCCAGACTGGGCTTTGATTATTTGAAAATGATTTTTTGTATTGTGCTGTGGTGTCATACGGCAGGGTTTGTGGCTATTTTTTTAAATTATTGTTTCTATGTAGTATTTCTATATCATTGTTCTTTTCGTATTCTACATCAGCCAGAAACTGTTTGTAAATGCTTCGGATACAGATCACTTTGTTGCAGAATCGCATTCCACAACATTATGCACAGAAAACATGACATTACAAGACTATTAGTATGTCCTGAAACATGAAATGAACTTTAAAAGCCAAATTGTGCTGTGGATTTGGTAATTGGCTCAACAGTTTAAAAGGTATGAGATGAGTAATGCGACCTGCGTCAGAGGCTATCGATTCATCTCCTGACTCTTTTACACATAACTCTGCTGCACGTACAGTAACAAAAACAGCTGGTGCACTTGGAAACTGCCCCAGTTTTTGCTGGTAGAATTGCACTTACAATCCCTTTGATTGCAAAGTGGAAGGCATGAAAAGTAAAATGATTTTAAAGTTATTTCCATTATCAAAGGCAATGGAAACATCACCTTTAATCTCAAAGTAAATGTATCAAATGTTCGAAGCTATTTCTATATTTTGAACCTATTATTTGAATGAGGTGATAGAGAAACTCCCTCATGGCCCACGGCTCTCTCCTTCAGAAACACAGTGCAGCTGCTGATATAGCCTCCACCCTGTCGGAGGACCAGGTTCCTGAGGCCTTCCTGGTCATGCTGCTCATCCAGTTCAGCACCATGATCATCGACAGAGCCTTGTACCTGCGCAAGGCCGTCTTGGGAAAACTCATCTTCCAGGTTAGCATTCATGTATATATCGGTCTGGTTCCATGTTTTTCTCTTTGAAGAAGTCAGGAGGGGGAGGACTGTGGCTCCCTGTTGGTTGTTCATTCACAAATGAAATCAGACACCAATGAGTGTACTTCCATGCCGGTGTTTGTGTATTCTTAGCAAGTTAACTTTCTGAAAGGTGTCATCTGTAACATTTTGTAACTTTGTTAGTACCCAAAAGGGGAACTGCAATATTACTACATGAAAGACATGAACTACTACTGTGTGTTACAGGTGAAAACTAGGTGACGTATGCAAAGGCCCAGAGCGGCCTGCAATAATTGTTAGGATGACATATTTAGAGCTGCCTTGCTCTTCATTTTTAGAACATCTCTACTATTATGCTTTTCTGGATTCTAAGAATTTGATCTTTTTTTCTCCCTTAAACCCTTCCTATCCTCCCTCTGTCATTCCCTCCCTTCAGGTGATCCTTGTGTTTGGGATCCACCTGTGGATGTTTTTCATCCTGCCTGCTGTCACTGAAAGGTGAAGTCAAACAAAATGATTACATCACCTATGGACTAAATCACAGAGAGTGATGTGATATTTGGGCTGTCTTGGTGAAATATTAGTGTAAAAATGCATCACACCATATATATGAGTTTTTAGAATATTGCTGCAAATTAAATGAAACAAGCTTTAATCTTCCTCGTCTCTCCATCTCTCTGTTTAGGATGTTCAGTCAGAACTTTGTGGCCCAGCTCTGGTATTTCGTCAAGTGTATTTACTTCGGTCTGTCAGCCTATCAGATCCGCTGTGGATACCCCACTCGTATCCTCGGCAACTTCCTCACCAAAAAATACAACCACCTCAACCTGTTTCTCTTCCAAGGGTACGTACGGCATAAAGCAAGTCTGCAGCTGTCTGTGCTGTTTAGTAGAACATTTGGAATCAAGAATCAAAGATGTGTTTCAGTGTTGCATTTTATTTATGTATCATTTTTTTTAGTCCCCTTTCAAAGATGAGATCCACAATCCAGTCGATACGTTATGGTTATCTATGATGACAGAGAATAGGTGAACCTTTGACATTACTAAAGGAAACCGAGTGTTAAATGGGTCAAGAATCAGCATATAGTTTACTGACAGTATGATATGGATGCTGTGCGTATTTGTGTGTATAGGTTTCGTCTGGTGCCGTTCCTGGTGGAGCTGCGAGCAGTGATGGACTGGGTTTGGACTGACACCACTCTGTCTCTGTCAAACTGGATGTGTGTGGAGGACATTTATGCCAACATCTTCATCATTAAATGCAGCCGTGAGACAGAGAAGGTATGAAGTGTATGAGTACTGTCTTATCGTGAGTTTTGATTTGAGTGACCCCATGGTCTAACCCATCCTTTTAACCCCACTGCTGGCAAAGCCTTGTCTACACTTATTGGTTTGAAAGCAGCACAACAGCTGCAGCTGTACTCCCCTGTCAGCGTCTACACAGAGGTGACGGTACTGCTGTGAGCTCAGAAGTGTTTTAGCACTCACATCCCAGTACACAATCACATACAGTACCTGTGAAAGTAGTAAAGAAAATGAGGCAGCATGTGAAGCTGGGGAAACACGTCTCTGACTCCCTGACCATCAGCACCAGTTCCCCTCAAGGCTGCGTTCTTTCCCCTCTGCTCTTCTCCCCCTACACCAACAGCTGCACCTCCAGTCAAGCTGCTGAAGTTTGCGGATGACACCACGCTCATTGGGCTCATCTCTGATGGGGATGAGTCTGCCTACAGGAGGGAGATTGACCACCTGGGGGACCTGGTGCAGCCAGAACAACCTGGAGCTCAACGCGTTAAAGACAGTGGTGATGGTTGTGGATTACAGGAAGAGCCCAGCCCCACCCGCCCGCATCACCCTGTGTCCTTCCACTTCCTGGGCACCATCATCACCCAGGACCTCAAGTGGAAGCTGAACATCAGCTGGGCCAGAAAGCCCAGCAGAGGATGGACTTCCTGCGGCAGCTGAAGAAATTCAACCTGCCAAAGACAATGATGGTGCACTTCTACACCTCCATCGACTCCATCTTCACCTCCTCAATCACCATCTGGTACGCTGCTGCCACTGCCAAGGACAAGGGCAGACTGCAGCGTGTCATTCGCTCTGCTGAGAAGGTGATTGGCTGCAATCTACCATTACTCCAGGACCTGTACGCCTCCAGGACCCTGAGGCGAGCAGGAGAGCCTGTGGATAACTTTTGTATTCTTTGTTATTTTCTTATAATATATTTATGCTCTTTAATACCTTATTGTCAATTTAATGTTTTATATTTATGATTCTTGACCGGCAGTACTTGCCTTATCTTTCTTTATATTTCTACTATGTTTATTGTTTTGCAGCAAAATACCAAAGCAAATTCCTTCTTTGTGTAAACCTGCTTTGCAATACAGCTGATTCTGATTCTGAAAATGAAAGACTAGCCTTTAAAGATCTACAGGTTGCACTTACGAGTGTAGAGTGCAAATGATGCATGAGCCAATACACAGCAGGTTCAGAAAGCTGCAATAGTCAAGATGGAAGTGTATTGTTGTCCGTGAGTGTCTGAAACACAGCTAAAATGTGTTCAGTGACGACAGGGTGTAAGATTCTCACCGTCATTTGTTTCAGTGTACCAGTGTACTCTATATGTCAAAGTGTGTCTTTCCATCCATCCAGTTTCCACTGCTTATCTATAGCTGAGTCGCGGTGGCAGCAGACTAAGCAAGGTATTCGAAAAACAGCCCTCTCCCCAGCAAGGTCTTCCAGCGCCTCATGAGGGATCCTGAGGGATCCTGAGGCATTCTCAAGTCAGATGAGATATATAACCCTCTAGTGTGTTCTGGGTCTACTCTGGGGTCTCCTAGAAGTTGGATGGAAAACCTCCAAAGGGAAGCATCCAGGAGGCTTTCTTATCAGATGTCTGAACCACCTCAGCTGGCTCCTCTCAACTCGAAGGAGCAGTGGATCTACTCCAAGCCCACTTCGGATGTCTGAGCTCCAACAGAACCACATAATCTGCATAGAGCAGAGAAGCTATTCTGAGGTCCCCAAACTGGACACTCTCCTGCCCTTAGCTGTGCCTTGAGATCCAGTCCATGAAGACGCTAAACAGAATCGGTGACATGGGACAATCCTGGCTGAGCCCAATACGCACTGAAAATGTGTTTTTATCCTGCTGAGAATATGGACATGGTTCTCATTTTGGTTCTATTAGGACCGAATGGCTCATAGCAATAGCTCCGGTACCTTAAACTCTTGCAGCACCCCCTACAACACACCCCAAATACTGGATGGGTAATCTCACATTACCATCACTCTAGTAACCCTGCAAGGGTGAAGAGATGGTCCACTGCACCATAGTCAGGATGCAATCCACATTGCATGAATCTGAGGTTCGACAGCTAGCCAGTCTCCTTTCCAGCACCCTGCCATAAGGTGGGAGACTGAGCAGTGTTATACCCCGATTGTTGGAGCACAGCCTCCTGTTCCTCTTTTTAAATTTGGAACCACCACTCAGGTCTACCAGTCCACAGGCACCGTTCCCCAACTCCAACATGTTTACCGGATCAGGCAGTCTCCCCCACTACCTGATCCAATTTACCTCCTCTTCTCATCCAAGTGTCCAAATGATACCACTGCGGATCCAATGATATGAACTCAAAGTCACTTATGAATTACCCTATGTTCGAACATGTTTGTTTAGTTATGGCCAATCCATGACTAACACAGAAGTTCTGTAACATAGCATTGCTCAGGTTCAGACAGGGCATTTCATTCATCCCAATCACTCAGCTACAGGTTTCTCCATTGTTGCCCACGTGAGCGTTGAATTTCCCAGCAGATCTGTGAAGTCCATAGGAGGGACCCTTTCCAGGACCCCACCCAGAGACTCCAAGAAAGCAAGATACTCTGAACTGCTGTTTGGTCCATAGGCACAAACAAGAGTCAGATCCTTCCCCTCACCGACTCGTGGTCGCAGAGCGCGCCGCACTTGATCTCTGGGGAGAACTCCAACACAGCAGCACTCAGCCAGGGGCTCGTGAGTAGACCCACACCCATCCGGACCTCCCTCACCCTGGGGAACTCTGGAAAAGGAGTCCAGCTCCTCTCCAGGAGTTTGGTTCCAGACCCAGTGCTGTGTATGGAGGTGAGCCCAACTATATTCCAACGGGGCCCTATGGGTCAAGGCCCGGCCACCAGATGCTTGCCAGTGAGCTCCCCTCGTGGGTCTGGCTTCGGGCGAGATGCTGCAGTTCTGACATTACCCATTCATCCAGGGTCTGTGAATCGCTGTCCCCTCACAATTTTCCTTTGGAGTCCCTACCAGGGACAACACAGCTCCCAGTGTCACAGAGCTACACAAACCCCTGTGCCAGTTATGTTTAACATTACATGTAAAGAAAATTCTGAGCATTATAGTTTTGCAAAAGTTTTCAAAAAACTATTCATTATTTATTGCAACATATTTTGAAAATATTTATCTCAAGAAATATTTTCTGCCCTCAGAAATACCCACAGCCTAAAGGGCAGAAGAAGAAGAAGATAGTGAAATATGGCATGGGTGGACTCATCATCTTCTTCTTGATCTGCATCATCTGGTTTCCCCTTCTCTTCATTTCATTGGTCAGATCAGTGGTGGGTGTGGTCAACCACCCTATCGATGTCACAGTGACTGTTAAGCTGGGAGGATATGAGGTAATCAACATTTCATACAGCAGTCTGTTCTACTGTCTCTTAAAATAGAAGAAAATACAGCTTATAAAAGCTGTGGCTACTCTGAAGCTACAACTATGGCAGAGTAACTGCATTGAATATAATTTGACAACAAAACTTACCAAACAGCTTTCTGGGTATTGATAAAATTACTTAGACAAATGGAGTAAGTGCTAATAAATTATTTTAATGATTATATAGTATCTGCAGTGTGTTAAATAAATAGACACTGTCGGTATACATGAAATATTTTAGATATGGCCTCTAAATATATTCATAATTTTGCGTGATCAAGTCACTTCCACTGAGAGCTGGCATGCAATGCATTTCACTGATGATGTACTCAGAGTTATCCCAGTTTGGGATTGGAGACTACAGGACCATAGTGTTACAAACTGTGGCCGTGGAGTTTGAAAGACGTGGCTGTTTTGAGTTGTGTTGTGTTGTAGACTCAAGTCTGTGGTTTGTTTTGAGGCTGTACGTCTTCTGATCATCTGCCAAGTACATTTGCCATGAAGATGTATAAGGATAAATCCCTATGGATCATAGATTAAAACACTATTCCAGGGCTCATAGAGGCGGCTGTTGCTTTGTGACAGAGCGGGTCATCCACAAATTGGAAGGTCTGCATTTCCTTGAACAAGATACTGAACCCCAAATTTCTCCCGAGGCTGAGCCTTCGGTGTGTGAGAATGATTAGATTCCTCTGTACTGATGGGCAGTCAGCTCCTGCCATCAGTGTGTGAATGGGCTGAATGTGATATGTAGTGTGAAAGCACTTTGAGTAGTCGGAAGACTAGAAAGACGCTATACAAGTACAGTCCATTTACCATTTTCCATAGACATAGGGTTACCATGCACACCTCAGATTTCAGTATGCAAAGATACATTTTATTCACAGATGGTATACAATACAGCCAAATGGAATATAGGTACAAATGTAAAACACAAATGACACAGTATATCAACTGTGCATAATTCACTTGTGTATTTTTTCCTGTCGGTATGTCTAGCCCCTGTTCACCATGAGTGTGCAGCAGCAGTCCATCCAGCCCTTCACAGAGACTGAATATGACCAACTCACCAAAACGTTTGGAGACAATGCGGTGCGTAGTGCTTTTAGTTTATGGGATTTATGAACTGCTACTTTGTCTTTCCTGCTGTAGTAAGTATAAACAGTTGCCAGGCTGGTCCTTTATAGGTTTGGCAGCCGCTGTGTGCCATTCTCAAGTGTATTTAATCAGTCCTGTCATTCTCTAAGACAGCCCTGAGGAGATCACAATGAAAGTTGTGAAGTCATTCAACATGTGTATAAATCCTGTACCACTTTAGAGAACATGAACAGAACTCAGAACATGGAGCTTCACAAAATGTATATTTAAAAGTTTACTTTTAATTAGAACCTCCAACACAGGAGACTCCTAGATAAATGATTGACACATCAGGGTTGTGTTATGGACATGAATTGTAAATGTTTCACATTAAATTCCATGTAAAGTCATTTTTTCCCATCAGTTTAAATAGCACTAAATACTGGTCAGTGGAGACTGACTTGAACGTTTTTGCATATATGGTACACTTTAAAATGTTCTTCCATGTGTTTCCATATACCTCTGCATTCTCACAGTCATTGCGCTGTCCTTCCGTACTGTCCCGGCGCAGATCTCAAACTGCCTCACTGATCTCTCCAAATGGATGGTGGAACGCCACCTTTCAACTCAATCTGCGTCCGCTGGGCCTTTCCAGACGCTTTGCCTCTACTCTCTCTCAGTTCATCATTCTCTTTGTGGAGTAACCTATTTGCTGCTACTAGTCAAGGGTGTAATTTCCACTGGAGATGGAGGGGACATGTCCCCGTCACTTTTAAAGTCGTGTTTTCTTTTTAGTAGTTGTTTAATAATTGAAGTGAAAGTGAATTAAAGGTGGCGATTCTTGCTGAATCTCCTCTTTAGCTCGCATCACTGTTGTCACCTGTTCAACAACACAGACTCTCCTCAAAATGTATTTCTTACTTCCATGGTAGCATAACCAGGCATAACCTGATCCTCAAAAATATTAGTTTAAATCACATTTCCTCATGAATATATGCTACTACATTTCTTGTTTTAGCATGCTCAGCTCTCACACATGCTCAGTTGTAATGTCAGTGAATCTTCAGGTCTAACATTGCCAGCGGGATTAGGACTGTTTCTGCTGGAACCTAGGTCTGGTGTAGCTGTCCATTTGCTATCGCTACTCTTGTCTAAGTCTAATATACAAAGTATTTGGTGGAAACATAGAGATCTTATTGCATTTTCTAGTATGGTGCTGGTCATTGTTGTGTGTGTGTGTCCTACTCGAGTTGCTGCCTCTCTCTAGAACTATTTTTCATGTGTGATTTTGTGTGTATGTTTATCTAGGTAGCCATGCAGTTCATCACTCTCTACAGTTACGAGGACATCGTGACTGCCATGATCGAAGGCAGTTCAGGATCGGTATGGAGGATCAGCCCCCCCAGCAGACAGGAAGTCATTAAAGAACTACTTGGAAGTCCTGTTGACCTAACACTACGTCTGGCCTGGAATTTCCAGAGGTAAAACCTTTGCTCTCCTTATTACAAAAGGGCATGATACTATTATACCTTACGCACAATGATCACCAAACTAAGGGGGTAATGGTCAACTAACATGCATGCTAAAGCTGAGAACAGCTGACTAATGACAGCTGTACATTGGTGTTTCCCAAACCTTTGTAAACCTTGCCACCCCTTCACAGGAATGTTTTTGTTTGATGCAGGTAAAGAGAATGCAAGCCACAGGTGAAGCTCTGCGACTGGCGAGTCCTTGTCTTATTTTTAATTTATAGCAGGGATGTGAAAGCCAGATCACACAGATATGATGTCGGAACAGCAATACCACACTGAATGCACAATTACACAATGTTTTGTTGGAACATTATGTTGGAAAATGTAACATAAGACGTGGTTCATGTAAATGTTGCCTAACTTTTTAACATTGTGAAACATTACACAGGCACAATAAATACACACTAAATATACAATGGCACAGCATCCACCTTGGGAACCACTGCTGTAGAGTGAACTGTACACTAGGTCAATATACTGATGATGATGACAGGCCGTCAGGAGTCGGATATGTCCTAAAAGGGCCACCGTATTTTGGGATTTACCATTAATATGCCTCACATGGCAGCACCATTCGATGGGGATTACCGTGATTAAAGGGGCGCCAAGTTTAGGTTGGTGCAATCAGTTAGATTTGGCTATCGGGATGATCAAAGATAATCATAAATAATTCTTTAAATTAATAAAGTCCTCGGGGCACCACCCTTGGATAAAGGAAAGGATAGCCAATTAATTGATTTAGTCTCATAAAATACACTAAACTGTCAGTTTGGAGCTCACATTAATAATTCAATCAATAATTATAACCCTAAACTACCATTAATAGCTAGCAGCTGAAGGGTTTGGACTTCAAGCATAGAAGAGGTTGGCAAATGATTCCCCCTTGTGAGACATTAAAGAGAGCAGCAGAATTAAGCTCAGTCATTTCTTTACAAGGGTTAACAAAGTAAAAACACACTGTGAGGACGAACTAAAGACACTAACTACAGACAAAGGGTGTGTGTGTCCGAGATGGCTGCTTGGACGTAACGTGGATCATACAAAGAACACTAAATCAAAATGGCGGGGAGGCCATAAAAGGGGGTAGAATGTGGTGAAGCTACGGTTACATCAGCTTCAGTGTGTCGTGAGGCTAAGCATTAGCTGCATGGCTAGACAAAGGGACATTTAAAGATGGCGGTAAGCCATGTAAGATAGGAGAGTTGACTACTGAGGTTGTATTAGCCGAAGGGTGGCCTCTGCTGGAGGCCAGCTGGAGGTGTGTGTGTGTGTGTGTGTGTGTGTGTGTGTGTGCTAGCAGGTAAAGGTGATCTGTAAGATAACAGTGCCCAGTTAAAAGGAGTTATTTAGCATGCAAAGACCCTGTGTGTAGCATAGATAACTAACCTCAATTTAGCAACGGCTACTAGATTACGAACAGATTGAAAAGAATCACAACGATCGATCTTAATGAAATCACATCCGTAAGGTCCCGAATGCAGAGTTAACTAAACAGTTCTGTACTGCGCTAGGCACCGTGTTTCGCTAACATGCTATGCCCAGTGGTTGTTGCCAGTCCTTTGGGACGGAGAGAGGTTGCTTTGGGACGCTGTTGCTCCGCGAGCCGGCGTCTGTCCCGGCAGGAATTGAATGATTTCAAGCTAATTGTATCTGTCTTTCTCTCTGAATGTTTTGGTCTCTGGCAGGGACCTGGGTAAAGGAGGGACGGTGGAACACACCTCTGACAAACACTCTATAGACCTGGAACCTGGGAACCCAGTCAGAGCAGATCTGGCCTCACTGCTGATTGGCAATCGCACTGAGCCTGTGTAGGTTTACTCCCCGGAAGGATGTGTATGTGAATACAAGTGATTGGTATACATATAGTTGTATCTTACAGATGGTGTCTCGTCTCTTTCGCAGACATGTTCCTAACATGTTCCCTAACTACATCCGGGCCCCTAATGGAGCTGAGGCCAAACCAGTCATTCAACTAGATAAAGGTCAGAGTTCATTGAGTTGCTGTTAACATTTATACAGTATAAGAGGTTTTTGTGGGGGGAAATGGCAAAACCATTTCCAGGATCAGACTAGATAGTCATGGAAGGGGCAACCAAAGCACCCAAATGAGTTAATGGCTGCTTTCTATGTAAGTCAAATACAGAGGAACAATTCTACCAGCCTCAAGTCAGAAGTAAGATTGTCACTGGGTAACATTCAAAGCAGAATCAGGTTTATTGCCAAGTGGTTTTCACATACAAGGGATTTTAATGAACTGCCATTACATCATTGACAAACGTCGTTCAGTCCTTGCAGTGCCTTTGTAACATTTGAGTCTCCCCTCTTCCTGGATTAATTTGCCCAACTTGGTATCACAGAGCACTTTGTGTCTCACAACATTAGCCCCACAATGCTGGTAAAGTGCCTGTTTGGGTGTTTGCAGAAGGATGAACACTAAATGGCAGCTTAGTGACCCAACAGCCTAGTTACCATTACGGTGACAGAGTCTCTGGCCAGATACACACCTCAAAGTGTCTGCTTTAACACAGCTGATTGGTTGTTTTGTAGGTAATGTCGATGGTTACCGGAATATAACCCTGTCCCTGATGAGTGACAGGTCACTGAATGGCAGTGGGAATCAGGAGTGGTGGGACATTGCCATCGCAGGCTGTGCCCCCTCCTCATGTGGCGTTCTACCCTTGGTCATATTCAATGACAAAGTCAGTCCACCCAGTCTGGGCTTCCTGGCTGGATATGGGTAAGGAACACACACTCACAAACAACATGTACGTGGGTCAGATATATACATATATAACATTATTCGCAAAAATCCAGAAATGTTTTAAAGAGCAAGTTAAAGATGTTCCAAAGTCCATGACCAGTCGCAGTCGCCACAGGTATCCAGCTGAGATCTAGTAAACACCACCGGAGCCCAGTCCACTGCACAGGCACATAAGGACTCAACAAATCAGTGATACATTTTGTCACAAGGCCAGAACCCTAACCTTGAAAGTCAGCAGTAAAACTGTCAAATCAGTGCATAAGCTGTAAGCTGGCTGGGACAGGAGCAGCAGCTGGTGAGGAAGCTCTGTCTGATACAGAGTAAAAGACATGGAGTAAATAAGCACGAGACAAAAATGACAAATGAATGATTTTCTTTAGTTGAAAAAAAGGAAACGTGACAATATTCTTCACTTGGTCCTTAAACCACTGATCTGCATCTACAATATTACCAAGATTACAAGCAGGGCTTGATATAGTTTGACAGGCAGACCAGCTCGTTAAAATAGCTGGTAGAATTTGATGGTTTGTATAACCTCAAATGTATCATCATTAACTCTTTAGTTTGTGGCTTCTCGGCCCAGGGAGCAGTGGCTTTGGCTCTAATTAGGTTCAGGGCAGGTTTTGTTGAGAATCTCTGAGTAAGCTGTCCTGTTTCAATCCATCCATCACTGATTTCACTTTTCTCCAAAATTCCAATTTACATTCCGTGACGGTGCCGTGTCGCTCACTGCTGATTTCATTTATTTCTCAAATATGCATGGCAACTACAGTATCATTGACATATGTTGCATTCAGGCAACTAAAATTGGAAAACTAAAGATTTTCCAAAGCGTTCTACTCGACACTTTTAATATTTTTTAAATATAACGCTTGTGATTTGTGTTTTTCTTGAATCTAAGTATTGCTTTTCTTTTTTTCCCTAAACTCTCCTTCCAGGATCATGGGTCTGTATGTGTCTGTGGTCTTAGTCATTGGGAAGTTTGTGCGTGGCTTCTTCAGTGAGATCTCCCACTCCATCATGTTTGAGGAGCTGCCCTGTGTGGACCGCATCCTCAAGCTCTGCACAGACATCTTCCTGGTTAGTGTGCAGCGTGCGATTATTAATGCACACATTGGGTACATGCATTTACTGTACTCATATGCACACACGTCAGAGATTAAGTAAAAAGTCAATTTTCCAAATTTGAATAGGCTGTTCTTGAGAAATATGGAATATTCTCCTGTTCTAGCATTAGCATAGATAATACTTCCACACAAAAACACTCTCCATGTTAGAAAATATTTTCTTTGTAGTCCTCTTCCACAAACTAAAGTTTCTGTGTGTTTCAGGTGCGGGAGACAGGAGAGCTGGAGCTGGAAGAGGAACTTTACTCCAAGTTGATCTTCCTCTATCGCTCTCCAGAGACTATGATCAAATGGACCAGGGACATCCACAGCCGAGACCAGGACAGATACTGACTGACTGGCTGATTACGTTTGGTTGCAATAGAATACAGTGATTTCTGAAGCATAGATGTCCAGGGGACAGACACGGAAGGCTTCTTGAGAACACTCCTTACCAGAGTGGACACTGACTTACAGCCAAGGGGACACATGAAAGAAGATGTACACTCACAGACATTCTGTATGAAACCTCTCCTGTTGATGGACACTTGTTGCTGTTGCATGTTCACAGCTGCCTGAGCACTTTCATCAAACCACCTGACACTACAGACTACAGAGAGTGGAGCTGCAGCGCCACTGTTGGTGAGACTGACGGACATATCGCCCCTTGAAGGCAAAATCAGCGGGGAAATTGAACTGTGTTTGCTAATGGTCAGAGGTCAAAGGTCAAGCACAAGAGACACTTCGTGTGTATATGTATGCATGTACACCGTCAGACAAATATTGGATGTGAATGTGTCCAAGTAAAATGAGAGAAATTGGAATGTCATATTGAACCATAAAAAACATTTTGGGTGTAAGTGCTGGTTCGGTGTCGTATAATGAGTGTGCAACCTTTACCAGAAATGAGAACAATCCCCTCATCGGAAAGCCACTCAACAAACACACTGCTTACAAGGTGACCATTGATTGAATAGTTGATGAGTCGAACCGTTGGCCGGACTCGTCACCCTTATCTGATTTCACTCAGGCTTTCCCGAGCGCCTGTCCTCACTCCTCTGACTGAATTGATTGTCTTCTGAGGCCTGTTGTTCCCTCTTAGTAGGATATATGACATATGATATGAATGATGAAGAAAACATACAATGTTCAACTAACTTATTGGATATTGTGATGCTGGTACAACAAATATTTGTACTGTGTCAAAGTGTCTCTGTCTTGACATGCTGCACATGTAGACTCTGACAAAGAGCAGTGACGCCTGCTGGGTATGATGTCACATCACGTGAGGTGAATCTAACCAGGCTTGGCTTAGGGTTTGATTGACGGCGTGCTACTACACAAGCGCAATATCGTTGTCACAGTACGTGACAGCAGTTCAGCTGCTGTATGACACAGACCTGATACTTTTTAACCAGCTGTAGCCCACGAACAGCCTAGATCTTTTCCCACCAGCAGTCGCTTTGCCTGGATGGTCATTACCAGAGATTCATTGTGTGCCTCTTGGTTTGTGGTCATTTGTGTAATTGCAAATAAATTGGGAATATGAACCACTAAGGCACACTATCAAATGATCAGGTCCTTAAAGTGGGCCCTGTATTACTTACCGGTGTCAAAATGGACATGGTGCATATTCCTAAATACATTTCTAGTTAACCAAAATACACAGTAAATCAGTAGGATCCCATTGCTCTTTCTTGACCTCGGGCCGGGCCCCCTAGCGGGTTGATCCAGCCATGCTCTCTTCACTGTATTCAGCTTTTTCATCACTGCCCAAAACACGTGTACGGTGGATCTCCGACTACCATATTAAAAACCTTTTGAGCTTGACTTTTTGGGGAAAGGCACTTGCTCCATAGAAGCATTTTAAATCTTACATAAAGGCAGACATTTGTATCTGAATTGGTGTAAATCTTTTTTCTGGTACTTCCCTCGACAGTACTTGAGTAGTACAGTACAGCTGCAGGTGGAAACCACCATGGTAAGCACCAGACTTTTAAACTGATCTTGAATCTGGAGGCTAATTATTCCTGAGTTGTGATGGAAATATACATGGCATACATACTAAACTTCATAGTTAAAAAACATTGGACATTATTTATTGTGTTGGCTCACAGACCTGGTGATGGTGGGAAAAACTTAAAAAACCTGGTTTTTGCTGCTCCAGACAGAACACTGCAGTTTCCTTTTCTACCTGAAAGAACAGACTTTCTTTCTCATCTACAAAAATCATAAAAGGTCCAATCCTTAAGACGGGGCTTAAAAGTTTCCACTGTGGAAGCCATTTTAATGTGGGGAGGCAGAGCACAGAGAAGGCACGGTCTCCTCTGGTTTTAGGAACCACAAGTTGGGAGTGTCCTTTGGGCCTCAGTGATCTCACAGGTGTATACATTTGGATGAGGTCCAAAATATACAGTGGGGCCAGTCCGTTCAACGATTTAAGAATAAACAATAAAATCTCAAAATCAATTCTAAAACGGACAGGAAGCCAGTGGGAGGCCAGAACGGGGGTGATGTGTTCATGTCCTCACAGAAACTGATGTAAGATGTCACAGTGTCAGAGAGTTCATCCAGGTCAAAAACCCTCCAGTCAGTCACAGTCCTGACCACAGGCCTAGCAGATTTGAGTTTCTGCCTGTATGTCGGGAGAAGATGAACCAGACAGTGATTAGAGAGTCTCAAAGCTGCATGGGGGACAGAGCGATAGGTGTCCTTTAATACAGTGTAGCAATGGTCCAGAGTGTTAGTTTCCCTGCTGGGACACTTGATGTGCTGCCTGTGTTTTGGCAGTATTTGGCAACGATGAGCAGGGAGTCAGTTAGTTACCTGGTCAGCCAGGTGCTGTAACGCCTTACTAACAGGCCTGAGGTGGGATGGAAACACCGACCAGTAGAAACGAGGAGAACTCCCACGATGAATAAAATGGTTTGCAGTTTATGAAAATAGGCTCTAGATGAGGGCTGCATGATTTGCTTAACACTCTGACATCTGTACACCAACCTTCGTTGATGTAGAAGCAGATTCCGCCTCCCCTCGTTTTCCCGACAGCTCCGCCACGCGGTCTGCATGGAGGAGTTGGAAACCCGGCAGATGTAGTGACGTGTCCGGGATGTGCTCACCAAGCCAGGTTTCAGTGAAGCTCAGGGCGGAAGATCTGTAAAAGTCTGGGTTTGCTCTGTTGACGAGCAGCCGTTCGTCCGTCGTGTTGGCCAAATGTTAAAGCATTTAGCTGTTTAGCATCTATGCTGCTAGGTTTTTATAATAAAGTATGGGAAGTGGGATCATTTTCACTGGGGATTCAAGCGATCAATAGAAAAAAACAAAATAGTAATGTTCACTAAAAAGAGAGGTGTTGACCCACAGGCAAAGGACAGAACAAGTGAAAGTCTTTACATATTTGGGTAAGTGGTTTAACATGGAATGAACATATTAGTAAGATATATAAAAATAAATACATTATTACTGATAAATAAGAAATTTAGTGTGATGGGTCAGACAGGGTTGGAATGGGGAGCGAGCACATCTCCAATAAAATGTTTCATTTAGCGCTGATTAGATCACTGTTAGACTATGGGTCAGTTGGTTCAACAACTCGTTAATACTGAGGGGCAGTTAAAATGACTTCCTCTCTGAATTCAGGGTACCAGTTACGCCAAAAGAATATGCAGTGGTTTTTGATGCTGCAGCTTCTTAGAGGTTCCGAATCCGAGGTCCCCATATTCAAACCATTACGGTAGTATATTCCTCTGGGAAATCGACATAACCAAGAATAAATGCTCAAATAAGTACAGCAGGAATTGCATACACCTGTAACTTTGTGTCCAGGTAGACTCTGTTGGGGTTCTCTAATTGGCGATAAGGTTTCCTTAAAAATCTTGCGTCGAATATATCCAGTTAAAAAGATTAGAGAGATTTAGAATTAATATTGATCATTCTTGGACTTTCTGCAAACTACAAGAAGGAGACATCTGTCATTTGTCTTATTACTGTATGTCTAGCAGAATACTTTGGTTGGATGTTCAACATTATATGAGAAGGAAAGATGGGGAAAACTATTCATTTACAAGTGATGTATTAAAAAGATATTATTCTTTGTACCGTTACGTTTATTGATGGCAAAGTTCCACATTCACAAGGGGAGGTGGGCGGACTCCAGCCCCCCCCATCACAGGCGTTGGGAAGAAGTAGACGGGTAACACCGACCATGGCTTCATGCATTTCTGTGAGACTACTCTATCTTCCCTTTTCTTGACCTTGTGCTTGCACCCCTGGTGGGAACACTTTTGTGTCTATGCTGTTGACGTATGTTTTTTTTAATCAAATTAAAAAATTAAAATCTCGCCCACAATGCTCAGCTGCACGGCACGTGACGCCTGCTGCACGACCGGAAGCTGGCGGCCGCACAGTGCGGATGTCGGATGCGGTGTGAGGAGCCGAGCGGGCGACACAAGTGAGCGCATCTGCAGAGACGATCGGCCGCTGCGGGCATGTTGCTGTGGCTGCTCGGGGCCGCGCTGCTGGAGCGAGCGGCCGGCTTCTACCTCCCGGGTCTGGCCCCCGTCAGCTTCTGTGAGCCTGGAAAAGACCAGGTTCCAGACTGCAAGGTAAAGACCCCCCCCCTCCCTAAGCGACCAGAAGCTGTTGCACAATAACCCAGACACTAAAACCCTCCGGAGGGGACTTAACGTTAGTGGAACGAAGCGGGCGAGGCAGCTACCGCTAGCCACAACACACAGCTAAGCTAACGGCTGCTAAGCTAACGGGCTAGCGAGCTAGCCGGGTGCTTCCTGCTGTCAGAGGAGTCATAGGGGCTCCGTCACCTCTGGGGACTCGCGCGCCACCGTATCACCGTGAGGACGTGCCTGTGACGTCATGTCCACTACAACGAGCTCTCTGTGAAACTGGGAGGTGACGTCACAGCGCCTCGTGCTACGTCACGAGCTCTTTGCAGCCCTGCCATTTCCTCATAGTCACAGTTCCTTCTGTAGAGCGAGCCCAAAGCCCCCACGCTCATAGAACAGCTGCAGATAGGAGCCCCCAGGACGTGTGAATAGTGAGTTATGGCAGCAGCAGCCAAAGCCCTGACAGCGGCCTAAACCCGGCGGATCGTATCCGAGTACGTAGGCTGTCCATTCAGCCACAGTAAGGTTAGAGCGTCAGCTGTGTGGGTCCGACAGCAGCTTTACCTGAGCATGAAACCCACTGCACAGCTGCAGTGGCAGTGTGTAGCTCGCCTTTATGTAGCAGCCTCCATGACTCTGCCTCTGCCCTGCAGCGGGGATAAGGTGGCCGGGGCCGCGCTCCAAACCTGCCTCTGGCACGCTGGTTTACACTGGGCCTCTCTCTAACCCTCCAGGATATAGTCTGAACCCCCCGCCCAAGTGGTGCAGGAGGGGCTTGGATGTCTGTGCACGTATATTTTAGGATTTTCTGACAGCTTGACAGAAACATAGTTTAAAGTGTCAGCCCCCCCATATTCCCTTACCTGTCCAGAACATTGTTTTTTGGTAAAGACACATTGCTGTTGAGTTTTTAGACAGTGTCCTGACGAGAAGGTGGACGAAGGATACCAACCAATCCCGAATCGCTCGGGAACAACATCAAAAGCGTTCCTGCTGTCTTCCTAATATGTCTGTCTGCTTTCTTTTCCTCCAGTCGGCCATTGAGCTGTTTGTGAACCGGCTGGACTCCGTGGAGTCTGTCCTGCCTTATGAATACACGGCGTAAGTAGCACTGGACCAATGTGTCTCCGTTGTTTCTTTGTAGGATTTTTCCATTTAATCCCTTTTGTCAGTCTAAGTGTACTAATGTATGTATCGGTTTCTTTGAACCTTTCGCCGGGCGTTACGGTATCTGACGGTATTTGTGGAAACAAAAACCCCCTAAAGGCTGCGCAGCGGTGATAGAAGCCCCTGTAGCATGTAAGGCATTGTCCAGCCTACAGTGCTGAGTCTAGTCTGCAGTTACCTGCTTAGACAGGTCTCGCTGGGTTTAAATACTCACGGCCCACAGATCAATGAACAGCAGAAGGTGGATTCTTGCTGGACCCGATGACACTTGTTGGCGGCTACCGGCACGTCAGTGGGCTGAGAAGAGATGATGTGTTCCCCTCTTCACCTTTATCATCTAAATACTCCCTAACCTTCTTTTTTACTCGTCCTGTAACGTTATGCCGCGTTCACACTGCAGCATTTTAGCCTGAGATCCCTGACAGGCGTTGTCCCTGAGTCAGAGCCCCCGATTTGGTGTTTGGCGCTCCATGACTCGATGTACGTGCGAACTGTTCAAAGTCGCGCTCCGAGAGCCCGCCGATGCTTCGCAGACACCAAAATAACATGAAGCAGGCTAAAGATGGGGTCGTGTCGGGGACAGACCAGGGAGCAATGCCACGAACCACAGCCATTATCCCCATCTTTCTCCGCTCAGCTGCCTGCTCCACCAGTAGAGCCTGACGTCTGGTGGCACATGCTGTGCACTACAGTGCATCGCCTCAACACAGCATCTCTGTGTCACTTTCATAGAAACATCTGTGTCTGTGACAGTATTGACAATCAGACCTTTGGGATTTCCAAGTCCCCCGGTGTACCGTAGTGCCTTGGTACCGCCCAAGCCTTATAACAACAGTAATATTGTCGCTGTCCTCTCCACACACCTGAAGACCTACACCGCTCCCGTTGTCTCAGTAAAGCCCAGAACATTGTTGGCTTCGGGCAGAAGGCACAGATTAATCAGTGCAAGGACAAATAGATTCAAACACAGCTTTTATCCAACCAGTGGTGCAGGAACCACTCCTAATGCTGCTAAAAAATAATGTGTGTTGTGCAGTGGATCAATGACGGAAGTATGGGTGGGCGTAAATGCATGTTTATACCTTTTTTGTGTTCTGACTGTGTGTGTGTGTGTGTGAGAGACATTTGTGTGTATGGATGCTTAAGCTGCTGATTTAGATTTTTACTTTTACTTATATTCTTTTCTTGTGTTTTAAGTGTAGCTAAATTAGATTTTGTAGACTATGAATGATGCACTGACTGGAGAAGCACGTAAATTTCATTGTACTTGTGACAATGACGGTAAAGATCTGTCTAATATAATAATAAACTTTATTTGTACAGCAAATAAGTTTTCTTCTTCTTCTTCTTCTTCTTCTTCTTATTAGGCTAATGCAGAAAGCCTCGACCTCTCACCAGTGTGGATTTTTCTCCATCATCTGGAACATACTTAACACTGTCATATCATCGCCCTAACAGCTGGAGTCATGACCGTGTGGGGGTTTAAGAACAGAGTCACGGTTAGCTCGAGGTAGAGGCTGCTTGAGGCCGTCGTCCTCACCGCAGCGGCCCGGGTTCGACTCCAGCCCGCGGCCCTTTGCTGCACGTCACCCCCCTCTCTCCCGCATTTCCTGTCTCTCTTCGGCTGTCACTATCGAATAAAGGCAGAAAAGCCTCACAAATGTACTTAAAGAAACTGGAGTCGCAGTACATAAAGGGCTGAGAAACCCCAAGTTACCGATGTGCAGTTCAATGTATTCTGCCCCAAACGCTTTGAGCAGTCGCCTTCTTTTTGTGCAGGTTTGACTTCTGCTCGGAGACAACACTGAAGCGTCCATCAGAGAATCTGGGCCAGGTTCTTTTTGGGGAGAGGATCGAACCCTCGCCATACAAGGTAACAAACACACGCACATTTACAGCAACAAGCATGGACCCAGGTGAAACTGAAGAGTCTGTTGGAATGGATGAAGATCTTTCAGTGGCTACGTTTACGTGCACAGCTGTTTACAGATGCAATCTTATATGTTTATTCAAGAAAGGAAAAAGCAGAGTATCTGTGCACTGGATTATAGCGCTTGAACTACATTAGGCTAACCAAGCAACCTTTCAGCTGGACCTGGTCGTCGTCGTCGTACAAATGGTTAACGAAATTACCATCATGCTGACGTCACGGTCAATGCAAAAGGTACCCAGAGAAACACTTCCAATAAGACAAAACACATCAAAAAACAAATGCTTCCAGAAACCGGAATCACAAAAAATGACCCAAACAACATATTTAAATATGTTAAAAGTTTTGAAAAGGGGGTTGTCCAGCACAAAATGGTGAAAGTGGACAAGATTCAATAGACCCCATTGACTAGAACATACTGGTGTCACGTTAACTATTTGCCAGATGAAGACTCAGTCATGAAGTTTGGGAGCTGTGATTCAGTGTGCAGACACACTCGGCTTTTCTCTGAAGAGCACAGATCATCGATAAATGCAGAACCAGTGGGAGAGACTGACGAAGCCTCTTCAGGGGGAAACGCCTTTGCTCTGAATAAATAGATTAAATGACATAACTGTCATTAAGCTTGGACCGGAATCATACACACATAACATATTATTGGTCATTCTGATAAACATTTTAGTATAGTATGTCATTCTATGGGTTGTTGATTCATTAATTGTCTAACTCTTTTTGGTAAAGATGGGCTTGACAGTCTCCATTTATTAAGCAATGGGGAATTGTTAATATTCTAATCAAATGAAATCATTTATTGACTTGGTAAAGAAATACTAAGTAACTTTAGATTTTCAGAAAGAAGGAAAGAACACAAACATTAAGGGAGGTTTGCTTTTTAACCGTCATATCAAGGGCACCTCTGAACTCCTGATCGACCCAGGCAGAGAATAATACACTGTCTGAGGGTTTTGTTCTATTTGTTATTGCGTTAGGACAACTGAACCCGAAGGATCCTGCTTCATGTGTTGATGACTGAAACATCTCTGTTTTATTGTTAAATGTGGACAGCACACTCACACTAACTGTGTGTCCCGTGTGTCAGTTTGAGTTTAAGAAGTCTGCGGTGTGTCAGAAGGTGTGTACCAGAACCTACGACACCAACAACCCACCAGACAAAGCCAAACTGGACTTCCTCAAGAAAGGCATGTTACTCAACTACCAGCATCACTGGTATGTATGATCCACTGTCATACACACGTCATAAAGTGGAGGAAAATGATACCACAGGCATATATATATATATATATATATATATATATATGCACACACCAAAAAAACTGAATACTAGGGCTGAAACGATTCCTCGAGTAACTCCAATTAGAAAAAAAAAATCAGTTGTCAGGTGGGTAAAGTCATAAAAGTAGCCTAACATTCCTAAACTTGCGGGTGGATGAGAGATAAATCATTAATGTGTTGATTTGAAGTTGAAGACGAGGAACTCTCATGTCACGGTAAAACGCAATGAATGTGTCGTTTTCAGCTCACTTCAAGAGCAAAGAGCGCTATGCGAGAGAAAGAGAGCGGCGTCATCTCAAGTCATGTCATTTAGCCTCGCTCGCTATTTTTAAATGAAGACAACTGTGTGTTGAGCTTCAGGATGCGACGGTCAACATTTAAGTTTGCGTGTCAGCTGAAGAGATACGAGCAAACCAGCATGAATGGAGTTTGCACAGGCATCGTCATCTTGTGACGTGTGTGTGGAATGTTTAATGGGACTTTATATATACTTGATATCTCTGAAAATACACAATTCACATGTTAATAAAAGCTAAGGCAACAAACAGCAGAACAAGCTGAAGCTGCGTGTGCCTGATGCTTTCAGTGATGTGTGTCACTTAAATCTCACACTTTAATCATATTTATAGCTCCTAACTTAACGAAACAAGCTGCGTTACTACGAGGAACCAAGAAACGGCCAAATGGATCACCCAAAGAAGCTCAAAGACTCAGACCAGTACAGACGAGGAACGCTACACTCTCGCCTGCTCGTGCTGAGAACATGGGATATTTGTATGAAATGTTTGGAACTTTTGTGTTTGTTGTCTTGTTTAGTGTAGATTAAAGCTCGTAGCGAAAGGGTTGCCTATTAGAATATGTTGGTAGGGTAGGCGTTGAAGACATGTCCTCAGCTTATTAAAAGAATAACTGGCGAATATATGGATTCATTACAAACCGACCATCGACAGGGCTTGGGCTCAGCCAACACAAAACTGTGCATCCAAAGGTTCGCTTCTTAGAGCAGAGCAGTGGGTTACATCACCTAAAGACGGGACACAGGAAGAGACTGTCCCAAGTTATCAGAATAAAAACCGAGACATAATCACAGGGCCCGAGGCCTCCTCTGTGGAACCATACTGTGGTCAGAGAGTCATACGTTCTTTAAACCCCCTAGACCCCCCCACGGTCTCCCACAGTAGGTATCATAAATCTAAAGCTTCAGCCTTTTTTCACCTTTCTGGTGAAATTGTTGTTGTTGTGTTTCCTTTTAATTTTAATGTCTTGTTGTTAGTTATTTACTATTCTATGCATTCATTTAGCTAATAAGGGCCGGAATAAGTGCTTACTACGGCTCAGAACAGTGTCAGCGCTACAGGAGAGCAGCAGCGTTTTGGAAATAACACACTGACTCTTGGTATCTCCACTGCCTGCCAGTGATACTGTAGGTAGTGTTGGGGGGGGCTTGGCTCCACCTCAGCATCCCGTGATCGCTATCCACCCTCAGGAAATGTTCTCCTCAGATTTACCATCTGTTAGATTTGACAAATAATCCTGATTTTCTTCAAATGTCATTAATTTCGTAGCATGTCCGTTTTGTTATATATTCTCCTGTACTCATTTCCCATGATAGAAAAACACGCTCTCTACGACACGTTTTTGTTTTTTTTTCATTGGAAAAAAGAAGCCTCACATGTTAAATGTCGTCTAAACACAAGGCTGAACCTCATTTGTCCCCATGGGGAAATCAGATTTGGACTCCGCACTGCAAATGTATGCATGCAGTGTAGCATGTGGAGTCTAAATCAAAACTGGTATTTTGAGGAATCGCACTGTTTTAGTGCAACGTGTGTGTTTGTGTAGGATTGTGGATAACATGCCGGTCACCTGGTGCTATGATGTTGAAGATGGACAGAAGTTCTGTAATCCTGGTTTCCCTATTGGCTGTTACGTCACAGAAGCAGGCCGCCCCAAAGATGCCTGCGTGGTCAATGTGAGTGGGCCACACGTGGACTTCAGTGTTGGGGGGGTTGAAACGGGGTCAGCGGCATGCATCACTGTCGCTGTTGTTACCCTGTGTATGCTTTGAACTGTTGCGTCTTGGTTTTGTTTTCCAGTCAAACTTTAATGAAAAGGATGCTTTTTACATCTTTAACCATGTGGACATCACCATCCATTACCACATCGTTGAGCACGAACAACTTGGAGCACGATTGGTTGCTGCCAAGATTGAACCCAAAAGGTAACGGATGACAGTTCTAACTGATATGGAGGTATCTAGTCATAATTGTTTAGCTTAGGGGGTTGTTTGCGATATTTTTACATTTGGGCCAACTGTAGAACTTTTTGTGGATGCTGAAAGAGCTCTGGTGCTGTGCAAGCCGTCCATTTCCCAGACTTGTAGAACAGTGTGGTATTAATTAGCGTTCTGCCTGCATTATGATCAGAACTCAATTTGTAAACTGATGGACTTCTCTTTGATCTGAAACTCTCTCTCTTTCTCTGGCCAGCTATGAAAACCCAAATGAGAACATCCCTGATTGTTCTGGAGGGCCCAAGTTCCTGAAAAACAAACACACAGGAGTGTTCAAGATCCCATACACTTACTCTGTCAACTTTGTGGTTAGTATAATATTTTGTGAGGCTCCAAAGATGACCTGAGCTAGAATCTGAAACTGGACTGATGCTGAACTTGGCAGAAAGTGAAAAACCTGATAGCCTGTGTCGTTATGTTGGGTGAAGACTTTTCACATGAAAAAAAGAAGGGAACAGAGCAGTGGAAAACTGTCAAATTTAATTTGACCAAATCCTCAAATGTGAGCCTGCGATGACACTGCTGATGCTCAGTTTGAAGAGCAAACTACACTGATGCAACATTTAGATTTATTCAGTCAAGTCCGTTTCATTTATACGGCCCAATATTACAAATCCCAACTTGCCTCAAAGGGCCTTACAATAAGGACAGCATAGGACACCCTCTGTCCTCAGACCCTCGATTCAAATGAGAATGAAAAATTCAGATAAAGGAATTTAGCTGAGAACTGTGTGTGTGTGTGTGTGTGTAGGAAGACAAAAATATTCGCTGGGCGTCTAGGTGGGACTACATCCTGGAGTCCATGCCTCACACCAACATCCAGTGGTTCAGGTAAGACTCAAACACACACGTGGGTGGGGGGCAGTTTTCAGTGACAGCAGGCTTATGGTTTGGGGCAGATTTTCGACTTTGGATTTAAATATGCCTCTGATGTCAAACATTAATTGTGTCTGTCCCACAGCGTCCTAATGATTCAGTCAAACCATTTCTCCCCCCTGCTGTCTATCAGCTGACTCGTTGTCTCCATGCAGTCCACATCAAAATACTGACCCATTAATGAATGTGTAAGCAATGAGCCAAATTAGTTCTATGGCATTTGCATATCTAATTTGTCTTTGCTGTTCCCCCCCAGCATAATGAACTCGTTGGTGATTGTGTTGTTCCTGTCTGGAATGGTAGCCATGATCATGCTGCGGACTCTCCATAAAGACATCGCCAGATACAATCAGATGGACTCTGTGGTGAGTGCCTGTCTCTGTGGCTGACAGGAACACTTTAGAGCCGAGACGGCGCTGCGCTCAGACAATTACAGATGGCTCACAGTTCATCGCTCCAGCAATGATTGACTAACTTCATTTGAGCTATATTTACGGTCCCTTGAAACCTAATCATGCAGGGCCATCATGGCGCTACCGGAGCATGAGCCGGCTGCGTCTGGGGGACATCAGGGGTCAGGCTGTGTTCTTCTCATCACGTCTGTCCATCTTGCTCTCCAGGAGGATGCCCAGGAGGAGTTCGGGTGGAAGTTGGTCCATGGAGACGTTTTCCGACCTCCCAGGAAGGGAATGCTGCTGTCGGTTTTCCTCGGCTCTGGAACCCAGATCTTCATTATGACCTTTGTTACCCTTTGTAGGTCTTTGCTATCTTCGTGGTTGTTTATTAGAGTTAAAAAAGCAGTCATAGACGCCGAGTCACCACGACACCAAACCGGAAATAACCTCAGTGCGGCCCAAGGAAATACCAGTTCACGGACACTGCTGCAATCTAATTCTAATAATAAGGACTTCATTTGTCCCCTTGTTCCTTTCTTCCCTCCGTTGTTGTTGTTTTTCACACATGCGCACAGACCTGTAGACAGGTGTATGAACTGTGGAGCGATGCCGGAGTGATGGGGCTGCCGCGTACCTCAGCACTCTAAGCAGTGCCCCGGAGGTGAACTGGCACCTCTCCAGCTCCCAGGCCACACTCCGTACCGGCCGGTCCGATCATTGGTGGACTTGAGCTGGCTATCCTTCGGTTCCCAAGCCAAGTCCCTGACCTGAGCTACTCCCGCCCACGTCTCACCGCCCTACAAAACACAACAACATTTCACAAAACAGAAATGGTAAGGAATGCAATTCTTGTTCGTGATTGGACAGAACTAAAGTCGGTTCAGCGTTCGGTCAGCGATACTTTACGGAGGGAAACTCCCACAGGTGCGCGGACTGGCCGTGTTAATCTTGTGGACTGAGGATTCAACCAGGGGAGTTTTTGAACATTGTCTATGGAAACAATGAATAGGACGTTTACCTCCCGAACCAGGGGTGCCTGAAATAGCTCCTTCCACTTCGCAGCTCAAAGACAAAGGCGTGAACAATTGGCCCAGTGGCATCACGTGACACATCCATGGCCAGTCAGTGCACCCGGGCAGTTTCCTTCCGTAAAGTGTCACTGAGCAGTCTTGGTTCCCTACCTTCTCCGTTTTGTAAAATGTTACCGTGTTTTCTAAAGTGTTGTGCTTTGTGGAGTTTTCTGTTTTGTTGTTCTGTTTTGCACTTCAGGGCCACCGTAAAAAAGCCCAGCAATAATAATGATGATGATGATGATAATAATAATAAGCTTTATTTGTATAGCATCTTTCAGACAAGACATGCAACTCAAAGTGCTTTAAAACAAATAGAATACATGCACATAAAAACAACAGACTGGGCAGAATGCCATAGTTAATGTAAAATAATGTGAAATTAAGATGAGACTAGAATACATGCATCTTCACATAAACGTAGACATAGAATGATGGAATGCCATACTTATTGTATAACATTGCATAACATAAGATGGGAAATAAACCCCACTAAATAATAATAGATAAGTAAATATAAGTGACGAGGACGGACAGGATCAGGAACGAGTCCATCAGAGGGACAGCTCATGTTAGATGTCTCGGAGATAAAGCCAGAGAGGCCAGATTGAGGTGGTTTGGACATGTTCAGAGGAGAGACTGTGAATATATTGGTAGAAGGATGCTGAGGTTGGAGCTGCCAGGCAGGAGGTCTAGAGGAAGACCAAAGAGGAGATTTATGGATGTAGTGAGAGAGGACATGAAGTTAACTGGTGTGAGTGAAGAGGATGCAGAGGACAGGGTTAGATGGAGGCGCATGATTCGCTGTGGCGACCCCTGAAAGGGAACAGCCCAAAGGAAAAGAAGACGACTGGTATCAGCCTAAAAGTATCAGTGTGGCTCTACAGCTCCCTTACTTACCCGAACTTCGAATGTAGAACCTGTAATAAAGGAATCTCCCCCTCTCCAGTCTTTGCCTGCCTTGGCTTCCTCTCTCCGGCGAACCGTGGGGCTCTGATGACCTGTGCTGTTGTTCTCTGGGTTCTTCTGGGAACTCCTGCTGGATATGTGGCTGCTCGCCTCTACAAATGTAAGTGAGAAAGAAAAGAGGGAAGAGTTTTTTGTTGGAGAAATAAAAAGAAGAAAAACGATTCCCGGTAGGGCTGCTGCTACAGATTATTTTCATAATCCAGTATTCTGTCGAGTATTCTGACAATCAGGTAATCTGAAAAGAATACTTAATATTTTTGTGCTGAAAGAAAACAATGATACTCGTCAGGAACACTGCAGCCCCTCCAGGGCCTGGGGACTACTCATGCAAAGAAATGTAATAACAGTTTCATTTGCTTTCTAAAAATCCTCTTTGTGTTTGGTTAATTGTCAGCTTTTGGAGGAGAGAAGTGGAAGACCAACGTTCTTCTGACGGCCTTCCTCTGTCCGGGGTAAGACTATTGCAGCTGGCTCAAACATCCAACATCATAATGGCCACGACACCAGGGTAGAAGTTTACTGCATGACAAGGACACAACCACTTGATGCCACTCCCCTTAACTCCTTTGTCTAACATCCTCTCTGTCTCTGCGCAGGGTGGTATTTGCAGATTTCTTTGTGATGAACTTGATCCTGTGGGGTGAAGGGTCTTCAGCAGCCATGCCATTTGGTACCCTGGTGGCCATATTGGCTCTTTGGTTCTGTATCTCAGTGCCACTTACCTTTATAGGAGCATACTTTGGCTTCAAGAAGGCAGTAAGTAAATATAGACACACGTACATCCATCTCATACATTATGCGTTATGTAATTGTTGGTGTACTTTTCATGCCAGTGGTGGTTTGCAGAAAGCGTGCGCGGTCACAACGTCATCAGTCAAAGGTGCTATGTAAATGAGACTCTGAACATTAGTCTAGCAGCAAACTATTATACAGCCATGTAAAGACGCAGTGGAGTGATGGCGTGCTGAGCAGAGGAGGCCGTCGCCCTCTCTGCCTGTGTCGTCATGGCAGCCTCTCTGTGCTGTGTTTACGCCGCCGGTCCGGCTGCACGTGAAGCTGCTGGCTGTGAGCAGAGCGATATTACAGCTGTTTCTCTTCTCATCCATCGCGGAGAATTAAGGGTTTATTGCCACCAAACCAGAGCTGGGCATTGTTGGAACAGTGGAAGGACTGACAGAGAATTTAATTTAGTTTCTGTCCAGTTTGAATAAAGTGTGTTTTACGATGCGCTGCGAGGCAAAATTACTGTTTTTCTCAATGGAGTCTGGTGGGCCGCAGCGCCCATTTGTTTTGGTCTGAGATGCTGCTGCTGTAGTGTGACATTTAGTGGCCGTAAATGTCTTATAAAGCTCCTTTTTAAGTACAGTAAGTGCTCAAGTAACAAAAGAACCAAATGTGAAGAATAATACAATACTACAGCAATACTAATTGATTTGTTGGTAGAGTCCCTTGTTCGGGCAAGCATTGTCTGTGTTGTTATGTTCTGTGTCATCATGATGATTTCATTTTTCCTCACTATAAACTAATTGAAGGAATGTAAATGCGCTGCACTGTGGCGCACATTGTTTGATTCTCTCTCGCTCTGCTGCGACTGATTTAAGGGTATCGAGCACCCAGTGCGGACGAATCAGATTCCTCGTCAAATCCCAGAGCAGTCATTCTACACGAGGCCTTTCCCTGGTATCATCATGGGAGGAATTCTGCCTTTCGGATGTATATTTATCCAGCTGTTCTTCATACTAAACTCCATCTGGTAAGAATGAATAAAAAAGGTTTGGCTATAATTATTCATGAAAGTCAGTACATCTTGTGAGCTCAGTTTTTGCTACTAGGATTAAGTATGGGAAGCTGAGAATCAGCCCTGTTCCGTCAGCGCTGTGGGGAGTCTTTCAGCGGGGCCACCACTCACGTCCTCTTAAAACCTCTTAGGGCTAAAACACAGTCACCGGTATTAAAACCAACCATTCCAGATATAAAAACAAGCACAATTCTCTCTCACCTAATCAGAAACTGATTTTGGTAAAAGCAGAATACAATCAAGACGTTTGTCCAAGTGTAACATTTTTGTAATATTCCATACAACATTTGTTTCATACTGTTCTGCTCAAGTGTCTCGAGCAGAAACCTTTCACATTGTTCGTACTTGGTTTTTACTCTATAGCTGGACATACTGCATATGTGCTTTTGGCTAGAACTATTTTGCCAGTTAGAATTTACCCAAATTGAGTAAATGGGATGTTTATCCCCATTAACTGTATTTAATTGGAAAGTTGGAAAGAAAACTGGATGGTTACACATTACCTGACTTTTCAGTCAACTTTAGCAGGGTTAGGGAGACCCCCAAATAAATGATCCAATTTGGCAAAACTAGAGATTATCAGCATGTCAAGGGCCTACATTCCTTTCTAGTCTGTTTGTCTGCCTATCAGCATTGTATTTACCAAACATGATGGCATGCATTTCCATCCAGTGATGTCTTTTTTCCATTGTATTTACCGTAGTCTGTTTAAGGGCTCCGACATGTCTCCTAATTTCCTCCAGGTCCCACCAGATGTACTACATGTTTGGCTTCCTTTTCCTTGTCTTCATTATCCTCGTCATCACCTGCTCTGAGGCCACCATCCTGCTCTGCTACTTCCACTTATGTGCCGAGGTAAACAGCACGCAAATCAAGGCGATACCTTTAACGCCATCCTCTTTATCTTTCAGGGATGAGATATATATGCTGACATTGTTGTACTGAAGTTGTTCACAACAGCTAGTTTGTCCCAATATTCAGAATCTTTAAATGTGACGAGTTTTATGCATAACAGTACTGTGAATTCAAATGACCGTAATTCATTAGAGTCTAAAGAAGGTCAGTCAGTCGGTCATTTTCTCCCGTTGGGGGTCGCGGGTGACTGGAGCCTATCCCAGTGACTTTGGGCCTTAGGCGGGGTACACCCTGGACGGTGGCCGACTCGTCGCAGGGTCTAAAGAAGGTTATTTACAAATTTAAATTACAGAATTTATCTTCAGTTACAGTTTGATTTTCTTAAATGTATGTAGTCCCAATATATTACAGTATGCAGAAACTGTGATCTAAAAATAAACATTTCTCTGTGAATACAACAGAAATGTTTGTATATGGTCCTGCTGAGGACTTCAGTTACTTTATTTGCACCTTTCAAGAGCAGATACTTCACAGGTGTCTCAAAAGAAACAACATACATCCGACATACATACAGACATAGAAATAAATAGAAAAACAAATGGGTCTCGTGCTGCTGTTCAAAGGTGTCCACAGATCCAAAGGGAGAACGTTCACAGTCACAACCCCAAAGTCTCTGTCCTATCTATTTTGAATCCTGGATCGAGGAACAACCAACAGACCCTGATCAGAGGACCTCAGAAACCTGCTGGTAATATAGAGTTTAGCAGTAGACGTCTGACCATGCAGAACTCTATGGCTCTGCAGCAGCATTTTAGGCCACTTGTTCTGCTGAAGCAGGGGAAGAGGGATTTAAAATGGTCAGGACGGGATGAGATAAAAGCATGAATTATCATTCCCACCTCTGCTTGAGACACAATGGGTCTGAGGCTGCAGCTGTGTTTTGAGGCTTAAATGAGATGCATAGTGTCTTGTTATCTGTCCAAGGGGAGGCATATTCAAAGCAAACAGAAGAAGACCAAGGAGCAGACCTTGGGGCACACCATAACACAGCGTTTCAGATGAGAACAGTAACTGAGAACTCTCTTGAGTGCAATCAGCAGAAACCAGACTGAAACTGGTCAAAGATATTCTGCTCATCTAACTCAGTTATTAACTGCTTAGCAACCAGCTTTTTGACAAGACTTTGGCTGAGACAGGCCTGTAATTATGGGGTAGAGAAGGGTCAGGATTAAAGGTTTTGAGTGGTTGAAATAAGCAGGAACACGACCAGATAACAGAGAAGTGTTGATTGTTGAGATCACACCAGGACCAATAGCACTAATGACATGTTTTACACAGATGTTGGTAAGATGTCATTGGCGGCTGGAGGAATTTTTCATACATCGTTGGTAAGATCTTGGAGTGTTGTAGGTGAAACTCTCCAGGATTGTTGACGCCGAGAGGAGCTGGGGGGTAAAAGTGAGACGAAGATGTTTAATTCGATGTCATTAATCTTAACAAGAAAGAAATGTGTTGCATTTCTCGCTTGAATAAATCACCAGGTGATGCAGGAGTAACAATATTATAGTGTGTCAAATAAAGGTTTGGGGTCAAACATGTAATGGGGTGGATTTCTACAAGCGCTCGACTCTCCATGGGGAGGTATTGATCAATGGAGCTGATCCAATTGGGGCCACTTTATCGAGTGCTGAAAGGGGATCATCAGCCGCTGACACAAACGGGGGCAACAAGGATTGTGGAACACGAACCCATGGATTTAAAGCACTGTGATCCACCAAAGACGCTCTGATGAAAAGGGGAGTCTGGCGATCGTACACCTGAGCTGCAGGTCTGTCTTTGACAAACCGGGGAAAGCACAGAGCAACACACAGGAGAGGTAGCCTAACCCAAAAAGGGTTAGCCGGGATAGATGGCAGGCGCCATCAACCGGAAGCCCAACCCATGAGGTGTCGGAGCAGGAGATTCAGACCGGAGAGGTCTGAGATGCCTTATTGGATGGTTGACAAACCAGCAGATGTCTTGACATGTTAAGATTTAATTTAGATTTTGTTCTGATTTCACTCACCAGCATTTACCGGGCATTCATTTCTCTGGAAAGCAGGCTCTGTGTGACAGGGGCCCTCGCTCTTTTAACCCCTTCAGTCAGGGCCTACATTTACAAAACTGTGTTTCTTCCCTTACATCTCAACTCTGGCTGTTTCTCCTCTTCACAGGACTACCATTGGCAGTGGCGTTCCTTCCTGACCAGCGGCTTCACTGCTGTCTATTTCCTGGTCTATGCTATTCATTACTTCTTCTCTAAGCTGCAAATCACTGGACTGGCCAGCACCATCCTGTACTTTGGATACACCATGATCATGGTTCTTATCTTTTTCCTATTCACTGGTAGGTGTATAAGGGAAAAAAAGGAGGGATGAGGGTTGATGTATTTTTCGATTCTCGATCGTCACAGCTGTGATCTTTCTCATGCACATGGCTATATAATGAATTATTTTTGGCGGTTAAAAGGAAAGTTCTCCCCAACCTTAGCCCAGGACTACCTAAACCGTACTCCACAGAAGGGTTATCTTGAGCTCTTGACGGCAATGCCCAAAAATACAACGTTAATATCACTCACGTAAACAGGTTAGAACAAAAGCTGTTGGACATTTTTTTGGGTCACCCTGAAGCTGATATGGTGACCGTGTTAGCAAAACGTTACCCATTTCAAGTGGTGTTTGTGCCCATCTAATGAACGTAAGTTGCAGTTAATCAATGAATTGAAATCTCACTGTCATCGGACTAGTCCAAGTCCAATACTCACTCTCCCTTTAGCTGTGGTTTGGTCTCCACCAACCTCTGAGAGAAAATATCTGGCTCTTTAGCTGCTAGATGTTACACTATGTTCACCAGCTATTTGCTAAGTTTCTGTCTGCTGTTTGATGCTGGGCAGGAGGTGTTCAGTGGGTTTGTCAGAGGTTCACTGAAAAGCAAAGCAAAAGAGACTAAAAAGCTCTGTAAAGCTAAGGCGAACTGGACACTTGGTAATCATGTTCTTGGGTTCATCACTACGAGCAATAGCTTTCACTTTGACACCAAGTCAATAGAGACACATTGAGTTTTGCAGCTTTAACTTTGATACCTGATGTTCATTTCTTTACTCCCAGGGCCAGATGTAAAAACAGTGTGCACCTCACGCATACTTCAGACCATTATAAATTAAATATACAGTGAGAAATGCAATCTAAAAGAAACACATTGCTTGTTTGGGCTGTTTCCAGTTTCACTCATTGAGTTATTCTTTTTGCAATCTACACAGCAGAAGAATCAATCAAAAGCACCTTTTATAAACTTAACTTTAAAGAATTACAATTATTTAAATTCTTTTTTATTTGAGTAACATATTTATGAGTGATTACATTTTATCATTCTTTATTTCCCATGTTAATCTTTTCATTTTATCCTCAGTTGTGAAGCACTTTAAGGCTGTTTCAAGATGACCTTTATAAGTTAGTCATTTATTCATCTTACTGACATTTAATAATTACGATTGGTGATCAGCGGTGATATCTCAATGTTTGAGAACGCCGTTGATGCAACACAGTCAAACTGCACTTACATATGCAAAGTGTGTTTTTTAAAGGAGCTGTAAGCATCATTCACAGCACAGCAGCATCTCGGCCTAAAACAAAAGGGCGCTGCGGCCCACCAGACTCCATTGAGGAAAAACCGTAATTTTACCTCACAGATCATCGTAAAACACACTTCACTCAGACTGGACAGAAACTAAATAAAATTCTCTGTCAGTCCTTCCTCTGTTCCAACAATCCCCAGCTCTCGTTTGGTAGCAATAAACCCTTAATTCTCCACGTTGGATGAGAAGAGAAACAGCTGTAATATCGCTCTGCTCACAGCCAGCAGCTTCACGTGCAGCCGGACCGGCGGCGTAATCACAGCACAGAGAGGCTGCCATGACGACACAGGCAGAGAGGGCGACGGCCTCCTCTGCTCAGCACGCCATCACTCCACTGCGTCTTTACATGGCTGTATAATAGTTTGACTAATGTTCCGAGTCTCATTTACTGAACCTTTAAGGGCATTTCTATATCCATTTAGGCTGACTGTGGTAGGGGAAAAGGGCTCGTGCACATGGGCCCAGTTCCACGATGACTGAGATTTATAAAACCGAACCACACATATACGCGGCTTTATAAAGCTGATGAAATGAATGCATATGCATATTTCTGTCTTTGTGTGTACACAGACTTTTAATCGTGAGTTCTATGCATATGGCCCCAGGTTAATAAAGGTTGAAACTAAATAGACCAGCCGTGGATCAGGTCAGCTGAGTTCTAAGAAAAACTGTAATATCAAACAATAAGTCTTGTAGTGTCCTAAAATTGCAATGGGGTCACTGAAAAAATGTGTTAAACACTAATGTTGAGTCATTGGTAGTGACCCACTGGCCGAGTAAACAGTATATTTTGCTGATTTTGTGCCTTTATTTAATGTGGCTCTAATTAAAGGTGTGTTTCCTCTGTCCTCAGGTACAATCGGCTTCTTTGCCTGTTTCTGGTTTGTTACCAAGATCTACAGTGTGGTCAAAGTGGACTGAAGGATCCAAACACACAACAGACTATGGCTGGAGGCCGCTCTCTCCCATCAACCTTTGGAATATTCACCACTGTCCTACTGAACTAAACTTTACTACCTGAACATTCACCTCCTCATTTCCTCAAGCAGAGAGGCCTCCGACGGACGAGAGCATGTGTACACTGGGGTGGAATTTTGTACATACAGTATCTATCCTCGCATAATCAGAATGAAATGACTCATACCTGTACAAGCCTCTTCCCAGTATCTGACACGTAGATAGGTGGTTCGCACTAGGGCTGGGACGATATGCTTATCTCCCGATTCGATACGATCACGATACTTGGGTGCCGATTCAATATGTGTTGCGACTCTACAAATGCTGTGATTCAATGTTACGATTTATTGCGATTTTTGTTTGCTTTTTTAACACTTGACCATGGGGAAAAAGTTTAATCTTACACTGCTAGAGACTGTATACCATGGGTCATCTTTCCAAAAACAAGCCACATCACATTTCAGTAGCATCATTGCTATACTGCATTTAAAAGTGTTAAATAAAATACTTATTGTAGTAGACTGCTACATTTAGCTGTTCCTGCTCATCAAGCTAGTGCCGTAAGAATTCAGGAATTAAAATAAATTAGTGAATTATAAATAATGAAATACTAATAATTAATTAAAAAAGTGCTCTGAGGTCCTCAGTTACCTCAAATTATTGTGGGACAGATTTAATTTCTGTGAGTTGTCCGTGATAAATCCTGACGATCTAACAGGAAGCCAGCCTCTGTTCCATTAAGGGCAAAACACCACTGGCTTCTCGATGCATCTCAGGATAAATCCCTGTCCTGTTTCCCAGCATCCACTTGTGTTCTTGCTCCAGAAAAGCAGCAATATTATCACATTCTCCCTCCACAGAGGTACCTCTTTGCTAGGGATTTTGTTCGCTTGTTGGGCTATGAGCAAAAAGATGAGAGCGGGAGAGTACAGAAGCACAATGCAAATTCCACGTAGAATTTTAAACTAATGATATAATGGTAGTAGTAATAATAATGAAGCACAAATACCTGCTGACAGTGACCGTAAGAAAGAAGAGAGGGACGAGAAAGCGCCAGACTACGGCAGAGGGAAGAAGTCAAGTTAGAGACATGCATTTGTGGGATGAGAATGCATACGGATGGAGAGGAGGACAGGGGGGAAGAGAGAGAGGTGCATCCTGGAAAGTCCCCCGGCAGTCTAGGCCTATAGCAGCATAACTAAGGGATGGTTCAGGTTCACCTGAGCCAGCCCTAACTATAAGCTTTATCAAAAAGGAAAGTCTTTAGCCTACTCTTAAATGTGGAGATGGTGTCTGCCTCCTGAACCTGACCTGGGATCTGATTCCACAGGAGAGGAGCTTGATAGCTGAAAGCTCTGGCTCCCGTTCTACTTTTGGAGACTCTAGGAACCACAAGTAGCCCTGCATTCTGAGAGCGCAGTGTTCTAGTGGGGTAATAAGGCACTATGAGCTCTGCAAGATACGATGGTGCCTGACCATTAAGAGCTTTATAGGTGAGGAGAAGGATTTTAAATTCTATTCTGGATTTCACAGGGAGCCAGTGCAGAGAAGCTAATATTGGAGAAATATGATCTCTTTTCCTAATTCCTGTCAGTACACGTGCCGCAGCGTTCTGAATCAACTGGAGAATCTTAAGGGACTTTTTCAGGCTGCCTGATAATATGGAATTGAAAGTAATCCAGCCTTGAAGTAACAAATGTATGGATACATTTTTCTGCATCATTTCGAGACAGGAAGTGCCTGATTTTTGCAATGTTACGAAGGTGAAAAAAGGTAGTCCTTAAAGTTTGCTTCATGTGGGAGTTGAAGGATAGATCCTGATCAAAGATAACTCCTAGGTTCCTCACAGAGGTGCTGGAGGCCAGGACAGTGCAGAACATTGCAGGTCATCCAGGTTTTTATGTCCTTAACGCATGCTTGAAGTTTAGCTAACTGATTAGCTAATCAGTTTTTCATAATATTGCCTAAAGCACAGAACCTTGTGGAACTCTGTGACTAACGTTGGTGTGCTCGGATGATTCCTCGTTAACAGGTACAAACTGAGATCGGTCTGATAGATAGGATTTAAACCAGCTTCCTTTAATGCCAATTAATTGTTCCAGTCTCTGTAATAGGATGTGATGGTCACTGGTATCAAATACAGCACTAAGATCTAACAAGACAAGTACAGAGACAAGTCCATTATCTAATGCAATTAAAAGGTAATTTGTAATCTTCACCCGTGCTGTCTCTGTGCTATGATGCACTCTAAAACCTGACTGGAAATCCTCAAATATACTATTGTTATTTAGAAAGTCACATAACTGATTAGCAACTGTTTCTCAAGGATCTCAGAGATAAAGGGAAGGTTAGATATAGGTCTATAGTTGGCTAAAACCCCTGGATCGAGAGTGGGCTTTTTAAGGTGAGGTTTAATAACAGCTACTTTAAAAGACTGGTGTATAGAGCCTGTTAACAAAGACAGGTTGATCATATCTAGTAAAGAAGTGCTAAGTAATGGTAAAACATATTTAAGCAGCCTAGTTGGGGTGGGGTCTAGGAGAGAAGCACAAAGTACGCCTCAAGTTTCACAGCTCTTTCTAATGTTCCTGTGTTTAAGAATAAATCGTCTCCAGCTGAGGGCAGGACGTGATGAATACTGTCTTTATTCATTAAAATGTCATCATTAAAGAAGCTCATTAAGTCATTTATACTGAGGGCTACAGGAATACATGGCTCAGTGGAGCTGTGGCTCTCTGTCAGCCTGGCTACAGTGCTGAAGAGGAACCCGGGTTGTTCTTATTTCCCTCTATTAATGATGAGTTGGGCGTGCTCTGACATTACAGAGGGCCTTCCTAAGTGTTTTAAGACATTGTCTTGCCAGGCTAAACGAGATTCTCCCAGATTGTTGGAACGCCATTTCCTTTCTAGTGTTTATGATGTTTGCTTTCATTTGCAGACTTGGGGGTTATACCATGGAGCTAACCTTCTTTGGATTATTATCTACTTTTTTAGAGGGGCAACAGAGTCGAGTGTCGTTCACAGTGAACCTGCAGCACTTATGTGTGGTTTGTTCAGTCTTTGTAGGTTTCAGGTCAGTCCCAAGCTTAGCTTAAGTCTAACAAATCTTACCAGCAGGCAGTAGTTAGATACCCATTAAATTTACATTATGGGCAGAAAACATCTGTCATGTTGGCTCAGCTTTTTAAAAAGACTGAATAAAAAAAACCTTTCTGCAAAAGCCCATTGTGAAACAGGCTAGTGGTACACATGTAGTGTAATGCTAATTTCAACTTCACTCACTGACCTCCAGCAAATCTTTCCTGTTCTGTCTTGTTACAATTTTTGTTGGTTACATGTATAAATGCATGTATGCATTTCTCTTTACGGAGCTGACTTTTTCAAAGCTTTTCATAAAGTTCTCTTAACCAACATGCAGCTTGACACAACAGTTAATCTCACAATGCATTAATGCAAGCAAAAAACATGATATACAACCTCTGTACCATAACATTTAAAACATGTTTCCAAGACATCTTTGACACTCAGAACGCAATGACCTAAAGAAAACGCTGAATGTAGCATTACAACACGCATCACTATGGTCTTTGAAATAGCTTCTTTTTTTTTGTCATTAATTAATCTGAAATGCTGCAATAGGCTTCAATTGGCTTTATTTTCTTAAAGTCATTCCAGTAATACAATAGAAAACAATGTGTTGATTCAGTGTACATACACGTATAGGGCAACCACACATATAGATATACAGCCGTACACACAGGTTCTCATCTAGATCACACCGTATGTCCGCTCTTGCCTCCTTTCCTCAGCTGGCACAAGTCTTTCATAGAGGTCATCCAAGAATGAAATATATCTTTATTTCTCATTTTGTTTTGGATGTTGATGTATTGAATTGCATTCTAATTTACAGTAATGTTGTGCTGTGTACGTAATTTAGCAGTTTTTACAAATGCTATGTAAACTTGCAAAATGGACTTGGTGATGGTTGAGGTTTTCTTGTGAAATTTCTAAGAGGTCGATTTAATTGAATGCATTTTGTGTTAAAGCAATGGAAAGTTATTTACAGTTTCGTCGACACTGACTGCTGGTGTGCTTTCGAAAAATGAACATAATATTGCCCGCCAGAAGACAAACTTGCATCTTTAGTGACGACAGAGGTTTTTGGGCCAGCTGACTGGTTATTATTTTCTGCTCATTTCAGTTGGTTTGCCCATGTTCCTAGCTTTCTGTAGAACTGTGCTGTGTGTGACCAAGGGACTCAGTGAAGCAGGCCATGTGTCAGAGAATTGACCTTGACCTTTTCAACATTTGGCTTTTGAAACATTAATTTTAAGTTACTTTTTCTAATGTAAAAATGTGCAGTAGGAAATGGAACAAATAGGAAAGATGTGAAAGGACTTGTTCGTTACCATGAAAACATTCTTCTAATATTCATGTGTTTTAATCTATGGTTTGACAGTGTTTGGGTGCTAATTAAACAGGTTGGTCATAGAGTTCTTCAGTCTTTCCTCTCTGCTCCCTTAGCTTTAGTCCTCATTGTCTTGAAATGAATAAAAACAGCAATTCGCTTGTCAGATTTTCAAAGAGGCCCTTCAAGGAGACAGTAATGAAGGACTGCATGTCACCTGAGTTTGTACCACAAAAAGCTATGGATTTTCCGCCCCCTTTTGCCCCATTAAAATAAATAAGATTATTATATTTGTTTCTGTTTAATCTTTTTTTTTTAGCAAGAACATAATTCATTCTTCCATTTTAGCAGTATACGTTGCCGTCTGAAGCCCTGAATGGGGACCTGCCGCTGACCATCAGCACATTGAACAGTCTCCTCTGATTTCTTGTTTTGGCCTTTAAGGTTTTTAAAAAGTAATCAAATGTTCTATAAGTATTTCACTCACTGCGTAAAAGGCATGCTGTGATATAATATACTTTATTGTGTGATCTGTATAGTTACATACATATTCCAAGACACTTTTACTCATTTTGTCAGGAAATATTATGTAAGTTTAAACTGATCCTGCAGTAGGATTGTTTCGGAAATGTTAACATAAAACAGGTTATTATTACCTGAAGTAATTCCTATGACGAATCAAGCGAATGTCAATAAAGTTGAGAAGAAAAAAAGGCGACTGGCGCTGACGCCTCTCTCCACCACGTCATCACGTCGGTGGTGCGGGTGAGCGTCACAGTTCAGGAACATGGCGGCGCACGGGCTCTCTGTGTCGCTGAACAGGCTGCAGTTTGCTGTGAAGGTGAGCTGTTCATCACACACACTGGCTTTGACTTCGGCCCGGACGGACAAGCCGCGCTCCGAACTGGTGTAGAGAGATAGGCTCTGTTCTGCCTTAGGCGCGGCACAGAAAGGTAAAGGTAAGGCGTCGAACTTCTTTTCTTCTGACTCCTGAGCCTCTTTGGCTGACTCTGGACCAGCGTGGGCGCTCCTCCGGCTGAGACGCCGAGTCACGTCACGACACCAGTTTGCTTCTGTCCGGATGTAACTCGGTAACTTGGCTTGAGCATCAGAGGGCGTCGCTCACAAACTGCTTTTTTTCACGCATATAAAATGTCCCATTTCGCACTCCGTCACTGCAGCGGGCTGCTGCAGAACTGACCAGCTGCTGCAGAACTGACCAGCTGCTGCAGAACTGACCAGCTGCTGCAGAACTGACCAAACCGACCAGCTGCTGCAGAACTGACCAGAACCGACCAGCTGCTGCAGAACTGACCAGCTGCTGCAGAACTGACCAGAACTGACCAGCTGCCGCAGAACTGACCAGCTGCCGCAGAACTGACCAGCTGCTGCAGAACTGACCAAACCGACCAGCTGCTGCAGAACTGACCAAACCGACCAGCTGCTGCAGAACCGACCAGCTGCTGCAGAACTGACCAAACTGACCAGCTGCTGCAGAACCGACCAGCTGCTGCAGAACCGACCAAATTGACCAGCTGCTGCAGAACTGACCAAACCGACCAGCTGCTGCAGAACTGACCAAACCGACCAGCTGCTGCAGAACTGACCAAACCGACCAGCTGCTGCAGAACTGACCAAACTGACCAGCTGCTGCAGAACTGACCAGCTGCTGCAGAACCGACCAGCTGCTGCAGAACCGACCAGCTGCTGCAGAACTGACCAAACTGACCAGATGCTGCAGAACCGACCAGCTGCTGCAGAACTGACCAAACTGACCAGCTGCTGCAGAACCGACCAGCTGCTGCAGAACTGACCAGAACCGACCAGCTGCTGCAGAACTGACCAGCTGCTGCAGAACTGACCAAACTTTCTCTGCTTTGAAAATCAGTTAGCAGACTTGCTTGGCTTCCAGCTCTCTGTGATGGACTTATTCTATAGAACTACACAAGAGAAAGAGGTTTCAAGGATCGTCTGAGATTTACACCTGGGACCGGAATCAGTGGAAAACAATGGCTCCCTGGAATGGTAGACAGACACCACTGTGATCGTTGTTTAAGGCTTCTGTGTAGATGACTTTTACCCACAAAGTCATCACCCTCGCCTGTAGAATGCATCGTAGGACAGCAGGAGTCTGTAGCCATTAAAAGGACCAATGGGCTGCGTGCCGTTTCAAGATGCTGGTTGAATCTTCCAACACACAATGGGATCAAACAAAGGCCCTAGAATGTCCAACTCATGGATAACCACTTATTTTACCATTTTGTTTTACGTTTAACCAGACAAAAATCCTAAAATACCATGCCATTTCTTGTAACCTTTTAGGTTGTCATAGAAATTAAGATAGGTTATAAGCGGAATCTAAACGCATACTTCGCCCCTTACACATACCACTTACAGCGATATAATAAGAAATGAAATTATATGGTAGCCTAATAAAGTGTATCTGTATGTGTTTTGCAGTATGCCTCATTCCAGTCCAGATGCTGTGCAGCGCACAGCAACGCTCAATATTCCACCACTTCCGATCCCAGTGAAAAGGTAACGCACAGCTCTCGTCTCGTTCTCATGGTTCCTGTACTCAGCAATCAGCTGTTGGCACTGAAGACGACGCCAATTTAATTTAACTGTGAGGCCAGATGGGATTTATGTATGACACTGATGGGTGTGACTTCTGAAACAATGCCTTGCTCAGGAGTTGGGGGTAAAGAAAGTGTTTGTGTCGTCTCATGGACAACTGAGAAAAGGTGGAGGAAAGTAAGTCCTAGTTGTGTCAACAGTGCCAATCTGTCTGCTGTTTCCTTCCACAGACCTTTGATAAGATCCTCATCGCCAACAGAGGAGAGATTGCTTGCAGGGTAAGACTGGCTGCCACCCAGATATGTACTTTAGATGGAATCTAACTGTAACTGGAGTTGGTTTACTGCTGAACCACCCCAGATGGAGGAACTTGTAAAGAAAAACCCCGTTAGGCCGATGTTTTGAACCCTTCTGCAAAGTTATCATCAGGGCCACAAACCTTGGCTTGCTGCTATTCCATTTCCACCTTAACCCGTAGCGACCAGTACCTATCCAAGTAATTGACAGTGTGGTATGTGACTTTGACCACAGAGTGAAGCAGCAGTGTTAATGCTGTGTGCTCTTCCATCAGGTGATCAAGACGTGTCGGAAGATGGGCATCCAGACGGTAGCTGTTCACAGTGACGTGGACTCCAGTGCGGTGAGTCATCATCTGTGTTCATCCAGTGTTAAAAACTAGGGTTGAATGTAGGGAAATGAGATCCTGTATTCCCTGGACATTTTTGCCAGCTTCTGAAAGTAGCAGTGGTACTCCGGGAGTTCTAGCCTGGGTGTTTGTGTACTGAAAACTATAAAAACGGTAAACCTCACTGACACTAGCAGGCGGTTGGAGCTTAGGTCCGACCTTGAAATGCAGATATCACTTTAACATAACTGCACCAACCTTTCAGCTGAACCTGGTTCTTCTTCTGGTAAGTGTGAACAAAGTGGAGACTGAATCCATGTGTCAGACCTGCAATCAGGGAGCAGAGCAGTGTTCAACAGGTGGAGCAGCGAGTGAAGAACAGCCGTTTGTCAGAGCCATTCTCCAGACCGCTGAAACAGCCCGCCGAGAGGGCTGCATGTGACAGGGGGTCCTGCAGGAGGAACCTCCGTCGGACTGTACAGATGGAATCGCTGTTCTGCGTTAACCCAGAACAGTTTCTATTTGATGGATATTGTTACACCTCTGGTGATTTCAAGTCGAATCAAATACATCTTTAGAATACATATCCCCGAGCCTCTTTTGAAACCAAATGTGTCGTATAATCCAGGGGAAGATTTTAAATTGCTGGTTTTGGTGTTTTCAGGACTCGCAGACAGACCGGGAGTGGTAACAGTGTTCCAACAGTGTCCTGTCTATGTGTGCATTTAGGTTCATGTAAAGATGGCTGATGAGGCCGTGTGTGTTGGCCCCGCCCCCACCAGTAAGAGCTACCTGAACATGGACGCCATCATGGATGCCATCAGAGCGACTGGAGCACAAGCTGTGAGCATTTCTGTGGCTCTTGTTACATCATGTGACTGTGGTAGATGGCAGGCTCATCAAGACAACGTGTAGCTCCTCTGAACAGGGAATCATGTGGCTGCATCTCAGTACACATCGTGTCCAGAGGTTCAGCTGCACAGTTAGTGTGCACGTGTAAACTGCTGTCTCTGAGCACTACCGTTCATCTATGGTTATATCATCTCAAAGCTATAGCTTGGTGCTTGAACGCCTTTGAAACTAATCAGATAAAGTTAAACATGTTTTCTCTGTTAAGGTTCATCCTGGCTATGGGTTTCTCTCTGAAAACAAAGAGTTTGCAAAGCGACTGGTGAGTAATGCACACATATTTTCTCCCCACACACACTTTACTACCATGAGTTCAAAATGAATGAATGACAAACAAATGCTAAGGTGTTCATTGATTTAGTTGCTATAACACGGACACGGGGTGGGACTTCAGCTCTTTGTTCCGTCTATAGTATTATTACATGATAAATCTCACGGTATTATTGTTTGGTTGCTAGGCGGCAGAGGGCTTGACATTCATTGGCCCAGACACCCATGCTATCCAGGCAATGGGGGATAAAATTGAGAGCAAGCTGATCGCTAAGGCTGCTAAGGTCAACACTATCCCAGGATTTGATGGAGTTGTCAAGGTACGGGGACACATACACAGCACTGCATGCATGCAACAAGAACACATGCACCAGAGGAATGACTTTATGGGGGGGGGGTGAAGCTCATTCCACACTCAAAAACAAACTTACTTACTTTACCAGAGGTGTTTTCTAACAGTGTATTTTAAAAGATTGGCCTCTGATAAAGAGCAGCACACAGCCCCCGCATTAAGCTTGTCTTTGGGAAGCGTCTGGGACGGTCACCTGTACAGTGGACGAGAGAGTCCCAAGCAAGACCAGTTTCCTGACTAATCCAAGTCCATCTGCAGATTTCAGTATTCTACTTCACTTACAACCTGAGTGATCCAATCAAACAACACTACACAATGACAGTATAGTAAAGACAGTCCCTCATATTTGAAACCATCAAGACAAGTCTTACTAACGGTTTGGTGACAAGCATGGAAGAGACAAACAGTACTGCTTCATCAGTAACCTTAAACCCCTCTCTGTCAGAGTGCTGGGGAGGCGGTGAAGATCGCACAGGACATTGGTAAGTCATCACTTCTCAACACGCTGAAAGTGCACAGTCTGTGTTAGTGTGTGTGACAGCTGCAGAGATGATCCATCTGACCCCATGCCCTTCTGTCTGTGACCCAGAGGAGGTGTCCATTGTTATCAAGGTTTATCAGAAGTCACAAGTTGATGTGCTCTTGTAAGGGACATTTTAATGATTTCTACAAGTGTTACTATGGTCTTCTGCTATATATCTATCCTGTCTACACGACATCCACTTCCTGTCTGTCCGTCCTGGGAGAGGGATCCCTCCTCTGCTGCTCTTCCTGAGCTTTCTGTCATTTTTTCCCTGTAAAAAGGGTTTTTTGGGTAGTTTTTCCTTATTCCAATCGAGGGTCTGAGGACAGAAGGTGTGGTATGTTACAGATTGTAAAGTCCTTTGAGGTAAGTTGGGATTTTTTGACATTGGGTTGTATAAATAAAGCTGAATTGAAATAGTTTTTCTGCGGCTGAATGATTTGGATACGTGACTTTTTGTCAAACAAAAAAAGTCTGGTTTCTTTTGTACAGTTTGTGTCTTCTGAAAACATAACATCTTTTTTAAATATATATTTTGGGCTGCGGAATCACTGACATCTTTTAAATCACTTCTTAAAACATCTTTTATTAATGCGAGGTCACCATTTTACTTCACACATGTCATATGTGTCACGGTTTAGCAAACGAGGTATTGTCTCTGCGGCAAACGGGTTACAGGTAGGCAGGTCGGTATTAATCCATACTGAACATGCAGACAATGAGCAAAGGAAAAACCTCGACTTAAATCCACTCAGGCAGGTAACAAGACACAGGTGAACCAATAAACCAGGTGGGAACAATCAAAGCCAGGGGGCCCTCACAGACAGGAAGCACAACTAACAGACACAAGATTCGAATGGAAACTACAAAATAAAACAGGAACTATCAGAACCTAAACCCCAAACTCTGACAGTATGTTTTATATTACTTTGGGGTATTGTATTCCCATTTTATTCTTGTATTGCTGTAATTGCCTGATTGTATCTCATTGCAGTCCTGAAATGTTTTTGTCCCTGTTTGAACCATGTAAAGCACTTCACTTTGTTTTTAAGAGTGCTGTATAAATGAAGTTTATTATTATGAGCTTCAAGCTCAGACTTGTTCAGTTGCTTCAGAAATCTGTGAAGCTTCTTGAGAGCAGGTTTGGCCCCGACAAAGTTTGTGCCAGGATCTGAGCCCCGTTTCATGGGGTGTCCCCTCAGTGAACATCCTTCGGATGACTGGTGATCGACAACATCGGTGTGGAAGGCTCTTGGAGCCATGCAGCAGAAGACAGCGCCTCAGACTTTGGGTTGGACTCTTTTCCTTGCTTCATGTCTCACCTTGTCAGGGCCGATCTGACCACACAGCTGTATTGTGGCAAGTCTTCAACCTTTTATCACCCAGGCTTTTCTCCTCATCCTGCCACTCCCTCATGGTTCGCTTTGTGGGCTTCTTGTGCCGACACTGTAGACACCCTTGCTTCATACGCTAAAACTGCCACTGCAGTCTGGTCTTCATCTGAATCCTGCCTCCACAGTCCAGAGTCCACATCTGTGTCCTGCTTAGAGTAGTGTCTGGGGAAAGCTGTGAGAAAGCTCTCTTAGCTCCCTGTTCGCACAGCTTCCTTGAGTGACTTTGCTTGTATCCTGGCCTTGCTCGTGGGCCTTCTTCCAGACCACTGTTCCCAGTACTGGTAACGGTACAGTCATTGTCTGCCCTGATGATCTTGGGACCTGAAGATGTTTTGAGATGAGGCGCAGAGGAGTTACCAACTGTAGTAAATTATTGGCTGACAGTTAAGCGGTAATCTCGTATTTGTCATACTGTCATATTTCCAGAAGACCCAAGAAAATTTATAAAAGAAACCAAATGTATTTGTTTTATTTTTATAACATGATCCAATCATTCTGTCACAGAAAAAGAACCATTGTAGAAATCATTAAACTCCCCAAACTTCCATGGCATAAGTGTAAACCTTTGACTGCAACTGTTTCCCTTTACATAACTCTGTTATGACAGGAAGCGCAGCTATCTCACATTTGCGTACATTGCAGTGTTGAATATATTTTAGTGGACTGAAACTCCTCTGATGTTCATGTTGTATCTGATGGCTGGAGGTAGGTGTGGTTAGAGCAAGGCGAAGATTCACTTTTACAAATGCACCTTTAAAATTGTGCCGTTGCTTTATCTTTGTGGTGTTGCCAGGCTACCCAGTGATGATCAAAGCATCTGCAGGAGGAGGAGGGAAGGGAATGAGGATTGCTTGGAATGATGAGGAGACAAGGTATTTTATTCCTGTTTCTGTCACCCTCAATGTACACTATCTCAAGGTACATTTTTATTTTTATATTTATATTTTTTGTATATTTCTACAACACACGGCTGCACAATGAAATTACAGTTGTAGGCCCCTTCACGATAAAAACACAGAACAAATATTTAAAATTAGAAGAGAATTAAAAACTATATATACAGTTACTTATATACATATATTACACAAAGGTAGTGGTATGGTAATGTGCAAAACCAGCATAACAGAAAGTTCCATGTCATTTATTTATGGGGGAGTGCTGAGGAGGAATTTAGCAGAGTCTCAGTCTGAGGGTAGAAGCTGCTCTGTAGTCTGGTGGTACGACAGCGGATGCTTCTGTGGGGGGGGGTCACTGTCCTTTAGTGTCCTTCGGTCTCTGCAGACACCTCACTGCTATCACTGATGCTCAGTAGGTTGGTACCAGTGATCATCTGAGAGGTTTTAATCCCCCTCCGTTCCTGCTGCACATCCCATGCCAGATTGTGATGTTTCCAGTCAGGATGCTTTCTATTCCTGTTCTGTAAAAGTTACCAAGGACTTGGCACAGGAATTTTGCCTTCTTAAGTTTCCTTAAGAAATCCAGCCGTTTCTGAGCTTTGTTGACCAGGGTGGAGCTGTGAGAGGACCAGTAGGTTGTTCTCTGTGATGCTGATTCCCAGGAACCTAAAACTGTTCAGCTGCTCCACCGATGTAGACAGGGCTGTGTGTCTTTGCCTCCTTTTCCCTAAAGTCAACGATCAGCTCCTTGGGTTTGCTGACGTTGAGCAGTAGCTTGTTCTCTGTGCACCGCTCTGCAAGACTGCTGATTTCTCCCGATACAAAGTCTCATGGTTGTTAGTAATCCGCCCGATGATGGTGGTGTCGCCCGCCAACAGAGTTGTCTCCGTGTCGGGGGCTGCAGTCATTGGTGGACAGCGTGAACAGGAGGGGGCTGAGCACACAGCCCTGGGGGCTCCGGTGTTCACCACTAGAGTGGGGGAGGTGTGAACAGTCCGAACTGTCTGGGGTCTGTTTGTGAGGAAGTCCAATATCCAATCACAGAGTGGTCCTGAAAGCCAGAGTGCAGAGTTTCCCATCAGTTTCATGGGGAGATGGTTTTGATCTCCTGCCACATATCTTTGCTGTTGTTGGTCTCTCATCTACTCTTTTATAACCGCTTAGTTAATGAAAACCATTTTCAACAATCAGACATCACAGCTTCAACAAAAAGTAGGGGAGTTAATCTGCTTCTATAATTACCATTTGTGTTCCTTAATGGTGGGGTATTCTGAAGCTAGGTTGTGGGTTAGCAAACTGTCCCTACAGTCGCTGCTGCTAAGCTAACAGCCAGAGAGGACGAGACGTTTCCCAGAGCAGCTCCAGACAGAGACACTCCCAGCTCTCCTGCTGCCATAGCTAACAGCACAACTACAGCACATCTCGGCAAGCTAGACAGTAAGCTGAATGTCTGTGGGCAAGTGCTTTAACCTTACTGACACAGATCACGGCTGGAATAGTGCTGTGTAGCTTTGTTAGTTTCCCATTCACAGAGCAGGGCTGAGTACAAACACCGGAGTTAGTTTCAGAGCACACACTGAACTGACAGCTAGCGGACCGCGAGGAGATGTTCCCTGAATCTGGCAAAAAGATGTGTGTGGGATTAGAATCGCATACCCCACCTTTCAAAGGTCCAGTGTGTAACATATAGGAGGAGCTGTTGGCAGAAATGGAATCTAATATTTAGAAGTATGTTTTCATCAGTGTACAATCACCTGAAAATAAGAATCGCTGGGCCTCTCGTGCGGTCTACTGATAATCGCACATGCTCGCCAGAGAAACAGAGTCTCCTGTTGAATGTTGGGCTACTGATGTCGTAGTTTGAAGCCACGTTGGTTTCAATGGTTTTCTCCTCCACACGTGAAAACAGAAGTCGTGTTTTTTGGGGAGACTTTAGAAAACATAGTGCTGACGAAGAAAGTCAACAGAGCGGAAACAGAAAGAGGCAGGGCGGTGTGTGTGTGGATGTCCAGTGCTGGACCCCACAAGTTTAAAGGGCTGTGTGAGGGTTAAGACTTGGTTTTAGGGTTAGAATTAGGTTAAGGTTAAGGTTAGGCATTTAGTTGTGATGGTTAGGGTTAGGGGGTATAGGGGTATGCATTATGTCAATGATGGGTCCCCACGAAAACCTGTGTGTGTGTTCTGTTACAGGGAAGGTTTCCGGTTTTCGTCCCAGGAGGCAGCATCCAGCTTTGGAGATGACAGGCTGCTCATTGAGAAGTACATAGACAACCCCAGACACATAGAGATACAGGTATAGCACACGTCCACACAGTGGCCTGATGTCATTTAATATTGTCATTGTGCACAGAGTGTGTGTGTGTGTGTACATATGTATGCATATATATCAGGGCTCTACGCAAACCCTTTTCCCCAAGTGGTACATGTGAACATATTGGCATCTGCAGATGCACTATACTCTATCCTGGATTACTAACTACATTTACATTAACATTTAGTCATTCAGCAGACGCTTTTATCCAAAGCGACTTACATACAAGAACATTCACAAACCGAAGGCGCAGCTTCAGGAGCATTTTGGGGTTCAGTATCTTGCTTCGACGCATGGCTGGGGGATCGAGCCACTGACCTTCCGATCGGCAGGCGACTGCTCTGCCACCAAGCCACGACCGCCACTAACTAGTATAACTTAGTGTGTTAGTATAATATTATAACATTTAAAAAATACAGTGTTAATACAATAATATGTCAGTATGATATTAATTATATAATGGTATTAAATTAATTATGATTTCATATAATAGTATACTATATAGCCTACCACTAGTATAATATTAATTCCAGTTGGTCAATACAGCAGTTTAAGAAATACACAACCAACATTTATAATTTTTGTAGGTTTTGTTCGTTCTATTGATGCGTACATGTTACTACATTCATATGATAATTTAAACATATCCACGTATGTCTTATTTGAGTAAAACATAAAATAAAAATGAGCTAAAAAAAAAGATTCACCTTAAAAACTTGTATAATAGTAAATATTGTAACTTCAAGAAAAATAACCACAAAACAAGTTTCTTTTTATATAAAAAACGGTTTTAACAATTTCTTTTTCCAGTACAAAACGTTACAGAGTACCAGGCCAATCAATAAATTCACTATCACCATTTGAAATAATCCTGACCTCCCCAGTCAAACGTTCTAAAGTAACTTACAAAGGGTTCTTTGTCTTTAACGGTTTTCAGTGCCTTTTTCTAGTTATGGGAAAATATTACAACACAATGCCTAACAATCACCCTCCTTTTGCTATAATATTAATAATAAAAAGAACAAATGTGAACTCATGAGGAACTTCCTGAGGTTTCTTCCATTTTTGTTTTCCTTTTTTAAAAGGGTTTTTGGGTAGTTATTCCTTATTCGAATCGAGGGCCTGAGGACAGAGGGGGTCGTTTGTTACAGATTGTGAAGCCCTTTGAGGGAAAATGGGATTTGTAACATTGGGCTGTATTAATGAAATTGACTTGAGTTGTCAGACCACACATGAAAAAAGATTTAGGTTTGAAAAATGATTCTGGGGGCTTCGCAGATAGAGAGGGAGACTCTCTCACACTCACTCGTGTGTGTGTATGTACTTCCACTTCATTTCATTACTGGATTGTTGTGAACTTTAGCTGTATAAAAAACAGCTATGGTGAGACAATATTCACCAGAAAATGTGATGTGCTTCTTGTAGGTGCTGGCTGACAAACATGGTAATGCTCTGTGGCTGAACGAGAGGGAGTGCTCTATCCAGAGGAGGAACCAGAAGGTGGTGGAAGAAGCTCCCAGGTTAGTGAGAAACTCTGCTCTTGGCAATGCTTTGTTTTAAATCAACATGGGCGAATGCAACCAGCTTTCTTTTTGCACATTACCTTGTCTAATACATGGCTGAGTCATTAAAATGTCATTTTGATTCATGAAAATGTGTATTGCAGGTTTTTCATGCCTTATCAGACATCCTTTGTCTTCACAGTTTGGAGATGTATTAGTGTGTACCTAGAGAGTGCCATGCAGACTATAGAAAAAAGGCTTGTTAACCTCCTCAGGTGTCTCACTTTCCTCAGTATGTGGTGACTGGTTTTGAAAAAAGTGTATTAATTAAATGTTTTGTGCATCCTATGCTGAAACTGAATAAAAATATGAATTGATCATATTTGTAATAGTAAGTTGATGCTATAAAAATGCAACCACAGGGGGCACAAGCCAGTGTCTTCTTGTGCCAGTCCCAAGTCTGGATAAATGCAGAGGGTTGTGTCAGGAAGGGCATCCGACGTAAAACACATGCCAAACTAAAAATGCGATTCATGACAATGACTTCCATACCGGATCGGTCGGGGCCCGGGTTAACAACGACCGCCACCGGTGCTGTTGACCTACTGGGTACCGGTGGAAATTGGACTACTGTTGGTCGAAGACGAAGAAGGCGAGGAGGAAGGTGTGTTCGTAGGCAGAGAGAGAAGAGGAAAGCTAAGAATGTAGGACTGACCGTAGGGACTTTGAACGTTGGGACTATGACAGGGAAGGCTAGAGAGTTGACTGACATGATGCAGAGAAGGAAGGTGGACATACTGTGTGTCCAGGAGACCAGGTGGAAAGGTAGCAAGGCTAGAAGCTTAGGAGCAGGGTTCAAGTTGTTCTACCATGGGTCGGATAGGAAGAGAAACGGAGTAGGAGTTATCCTGAAAGAGGAGTTTGTGAGGAATGTTCTAGAGGTGAAAAGAGTGTCAGACAGGTTGATGAGCCTGAAGCTGGAAATTGAAGGGGTGATGTTCAATGTTGTGAGTGGTTATGCCCCACAGGTAGGATGTGAGTTCGAAGAGAAGGAGAAATTCTGGAGAGAGTTAGATGAAGTGATGCAGAGCATCCCCAGAGGTGAGAGAGTGGTGATTGGTGCAGATTTCAACGGGCATGTAGGTGAAGGGAACAGAGGTGATGAGAATGTGATGGGCAGGTTTGGTCTTCAGGACAGGAACGCAGAAGGACAGATGGTGGTAGACTTTGCAAAGAGGATGGAAATGGCTGTAGTGAACACTATCTTCCAGAAGAGGCAGGAACAGAGGGTGACATATAAGAGCGGAGGTAGAAGCACTCTGGTGGACTACATCTTGTGTAGACGTTGTAATCTGAAAGAGACCAGTGACTGTAAAGTAGTGGTAGGGGAGAGTGTAGCCAGACAACACAGGATGCTAGTGTGTAAAATGACTCTGGTGGTGAGGAAGATGAAGAGGACAAAGGCAGAGCAGAGGACGAAGTGGTGGAAGTTGAAAAAGGAAGAATGTCGTGTAGTTTTCAGGGAGGAGCTGAGACAGACTCTGGGTGGTCAGGAAGTGCTCCCAGATGACTGGACCACTACAGCTAATGTGATCAGGGAGACAGGTAGGAGGGCACTCGCTGTGTCATCTGGAAAGAGGAAAGTGGACAAGGAGACTTGGTGGTGGAACCAGGAAGTTCAGGAGTGTATACAGAGAAAGAGGTTAGCAAAGAAGAAGTGGGACACTGAGAGGACTGAAGAGAGTAGACAGGAGCACAGGGAGATGCAGCGTAAGGTGAAGGTAGAGGTGGCAAAGGCCAAACAAAGAGCATATGAGGACTTGTATGCTAGGTTGGACACTAAAGAGGGAGAGGCGGATTTGTACAGGTTGGCCAGACAAAGAGATAGAGATGGGAAGGATGTGCAGCAGGTTAGGGTGATTAAAGATAAGGATGGAAATGTATTGACAGGTGCCAGGAGTGTGATGGGAAGATGGAAGGAGTACTTTGAAGAGTTGATGAATGAGGAAAATGAAAGGGAACGAAGAGTAGAAGAGGGGACTGGTGTGGAGCAGGAAGTAGAAAAGATTAGCAAGAGTGAAGTGAGGAGGATGTTGAAGAGGATTTAGAGTGGAAAGGCAGTTGGTCCTGATGACATACCTGTGGAGGTGTGGAAGTGTCTAGGAGAGGTGGCAGTAGAGTTTCTGACTGGTTTGTTTAACAAGATCTTGGACAGTGAGAGGATGCCCGAGGAATGGAGGAGAAGTGTACTGGTGCCAATTTTCAAGAACAAGGGAGATGTGCAGAGCTGTGGCAACTACAGAGGAATAAAGCTGATGAGTCATACAATGAAGTTGTGGGAAAGAGTAGTGGAAGCTAGGCTAAGGGCAGAGGTGAGCATTTGTGAGCAGCAATATGGTTTCATGCCTAGAAAGAGTACAACAGATGCAGTGTTTGCTTTGAGGATGCTGATGGAGAAGTACAGAGAAGGTCATAAGGAGTTGCATTGTGTCTTTGTAGATTTAGAGAAAGCGTATGACAGGGTGCCGAGAGAGGAGCTGTGGTATTGTATGAGGAAGTCTGGAGTGGCAGAGAAGTATGTTAGAATGGTGCAGGGCATGTATGAGAGCTGTAAGACCGTGGTGAGGTGTGCTGTAGGTGTGACAGAGGAGTTCAAGGTGGAGGTGGGTCTGCATCAAGGATCGGCTCTGAGCCCCTTCTTGTTTGCTCTGGTGATGGACAGGCTGACAGATGAGGTCAGACAGGAATCTCCATGGACTATGATGTTTGCGGATGACATTGTGATTTGTAGTGAGAGCAGGTGGAGGAGAATCTAGAGAGATGGAGGTCTGCTCTGGAAAACAGAGGAATGAAGCTTAGCCGCAGTAAGACAGAATCCATGTGTGTCAATGAGAGGGACCCAGGTGGAACGGTGAGGTTACAGGGAGCAGAGGTGAAGAAGGTGCAGGACTTTAAGTACTTAGGGTCAACGGTTCAGAGCAACGGAGACTGTGGAAAAGAGGTGAAGAGGCGAGTGCAAGCAGGTTGGAACGGGTGGAGAAAAGTGTCAGGGGTGTTGTGTGATAAAAGAGTATCAGCAAGAATGAAAGGAAAGGTGTTCAAGACGGTGGTGAGACCAGCGATGTTGTACAGCTTAGAGACAGTGGCACTGAAGAAAAGACAAGAGGCAGAGCTGGAGGTGGCAGAGCTTAAGATGTTGAGGTTCTCTTTGGGAGTGACGAGGACGGCCAGGATCAGGAACGAGTCCACCAGAGGGACAGCTCATGTTAGATGTTTCGGAAATAAAGCCAGAGAGGCCAGATTGAGGTGGTTTGGACGCGTTCAGAGGAGAGACTGTGAATATATTGGTAGAAGGATGCTGAGGTTGGAGCTGCCAGGCAGGAGGTCTAGAGGAAGACCAAAGAGGAGATTTATGGATGTAGTGAGAGAGGACATGAAGTTAATTGGTGTGAGTGAAGAGGATGCAGAGGACAGGGTTAGATGGAGGCGCATGATTCGCTGTGGCGACCCCTGAAAGGGAGCAGCCCAAAGGAAAAGAAGAAGCTGATGCTATAAAAGAGTGATTATTCATTGTAGCGCAAAGCAGCCAGCCGGACAATAATCACCATTAGCTGTGGAATTAGTTTCTGTTAGACTCCCTGTTTGCACCGCTGAGGTGATTCTGAGCGTCATGGGTTGTGTCCTCTCCAGTACTTTCCTAGACCCAGTGACACGGCAGGCGATGGGTGAGCAGGCAGTGCAGCTGGCCAAAGCTGTACAGTACTCGTCTGCCGGCACCGTGGAGTTCCTGGTGGATTCTAAGAAGAACTTCTACTTCCTGGAGATGAACACAAGACTACAGGTCAGTGTGTGTGTGGATGGATGTAGGTGAGTGAGCCTATGGTTTCATTTGGAAAGACCCTTTGAAGAACAAGAGACCCCTTTTCACGTGTATAAAGTGTACAATAGAAGAAATCCCCCAAAACAAGTGAAAGCATAAGCAGCAAATGCCACAAACCAGCTGAGAAATCGGCCAAATAATTAGGATGTGTCAGAACGCAGAGGAAGCCGTACATCTACTGTTTAGATGAACCATGATCATAATTAAACTCTCAACAGTCAGGCTAGCAGAAGAGCAGCAGCATAACGAGCTGCTGGAATGACGCTGAAAGCAGTGTCGAGTTTGTGTTTCCCGAAGGAAACTGTAGCAGAAGCCAGTCTGCAGAGTAACGTTGCTAAGCTCTCCACCTCCTAGTGGGAAATGAGGTCCGTTAAAAAAGAGGTCTATTTAGAAAAGAAAATCCACAATTACAAATCTAAGAGAAAGCGGAGTGAAGGCCCAGCTGTCGGCCATGAAGCATGTCTCACACTGAACAGTGTGATATGTAGTGTAAAATATTCTCTTTTTAAAAAGCAGTTGACCTTTTATTGGACGGTTGAGGTAGGACACAAGCTGGGAGTGAGGGGGGCATGACATGCAGCTACCAGGGCTCTCCAAGTGATCATTTTTATTGGACTGCTGTGAAGTAAGCCAGTATTTCTGAAACATTTAGTTCACATTGTTCTCACTCTATCATAATTGGTTGGCGATTTAAACATCTTAGCTCACAGGGTCAATGTCTACTTCCAAGGTTTTTCCGGAGCTTTCAACCACTAGTTTGAATAATCCATCTTTAACCATCTCTGTTGCGCAAACTCTACCTGTTGATGAAGACCCTACGGATCCGTCCACACTACAAGGTTTTAAAACGCATACGTTTTGCTACGTCTAACACAAAGCCTGGTCAGAGACGGGTCATCCAGAATCTTTGGCTAATTCAACATGGATCACAGGCGTTGCCGGCCTTGCTGCCTGTGCTAGCAGCTGTTGTGCAGCGGCGTTATCAGCCCTACATGACCTGTTATGGGTGGAGAACTGGTGCCTGGTGGGATCATTTATTAACGATGCTGTGGTTCCTGGGGAATGGCGAGAGAACTTTTGAATGTCCAGATGTGGAAGGAACTTCAAAACATGGCGTACAGAGCCTAAAGTGAAGGATCGTGTCGTCAACTTCTACCAAACACATGGTGAAGTTAAGCCACGATTAGGTTAGCTATCGATTCTTCTAGTAATCGAAACCATTGTTTCGATCGAGTAATCGGATAAGTACCTTTTCTTTATTAAAGAGCAATACTAAATATACAAGAGAAAACAAGACAGGTATCTTAAAAACAACTCATTTGTTTCTTTTTTAGAAAGAGTTTAAGATTTATTGCTGACATTGCATACATTATCTGTGAAAACTAAACCAATTTAGTGCATTCAATTGCCATTTTATATTAAAAATGCAAATATATGAATGAACAAAATTATAAATAAAAATATAAAAATTAAATTTCAAATTACTTTAAAAAGGTAAATCTAGTACAACCTAAAACTAACAACTACGGCCTACAGCCTATAAATCAAAATAATACTAATAGGCCTATTAGAGCTGTAATCGGGCCTTAGAAGTCCAGCCCAACAAGGACAGAGCCCAACAAGTACATTTTGACTGACAGCTTTTTAAAAGCCCGAACCCGTTTACAGCCCGACATTATTCAACTGTGCGTACGCGTTCTTCTTCTTCTTCTTCTTCTTCTTTTTTGACTTTACTGGCGGGCTACAAACCAACTTTAAAGGTGTATGCCGCCACCTACTGTATCGGAGTGTGTAACATCATGACTTTTTAACACCAAAAAAAACGAAATGATATTATAGATATTACACCGGTCTGTGCGCCCGCTTTGCCGGTGCAACCAAAACCTAATCGCAAGAGGCCTGCCTCCGTTTCACCTCCTCGCCATCCATTTACTCGCTAATCAAAACGCATCACATGACTGCTCATTTACTGCACACGCCCGAGCCCGTGTAAAACGATAGAAATTAGGACCGAACCCGAAGATCTTCAGCTCTAAGGCCTATACATAATAATAATGCCCTAAACATTGCATTTATGTTGTGCAACTTAACCTGCAAGTTTCAGCATCAGCTCAGGCCTGACATAAGCCTCTACGGTCTTCTTGGAAGGCTTTGTGGCTTTTGTAAGAAGCAAAACATATTGGACAGGAAGGTAACGTGGAACAAGAGCAAGAGTAGAGATGGGCAGCTCAGAGCTAACCACCTGACACGCGGAAATAACTGCAATCTGCGCATACTCCCAGTCCTTACACAAAAACTGTCTTTCTGCAACATGACCATGTGGAATTAAATGGACTAAATGAAGCTTCGAGGCAACTGAGGTGTCAAGTAACGAAGTACACATACTTCGTTACCTTACTTAAGTAGAAATTTTTATTCTATATATTACTGGAGTAATTATTTTCCAGCCCACTTTTTACATCTCCTCTGTACTTTCTAGACCTTACATTTTAAAAATAGCCTCGTTACATCTCGTTATTCCTGCTTGTCAACGTTCAAAAATAAAGCTTATCCAGATAAATCAGAGTGAATGTGCCTGTGATTGGATGAGAAGTATAAACATAAACCATTCTGACAGCCTATTGGTTGGTACGATCCATCGCAGCTGCACATGACACAGATCCCATCACGCTCCAGCAGGGACGCAGCCAGCGTTGGTCGTCACTCAGAGAAAGTAATAATGACAGCAGACGCATGTAGCCCAGTACGGAGACGTCCTCACATGTATGCTTCTTTAATGTACCTGCATTGTACTAACGTGCGTTCATGGTCAATGGGCATATGTGCGGCTGAAACAGGCAGCCCGGTGCAGCCCACATGTTTCAGCATTAACATTTTAATGTAACGTTATAGTCATTATGGCCTGTAGAAACATGTGTTTTTGAGGAGGTGGGGCAGTGCACTATAGGCCCCTGTGGCCCCTAAACTTTTGTCCTTAATGGCATTTTCTTCCTGACATTACTTTTACTGTTACACGTTAAGAAGTTTTGAGGTGATGCTTCAACTTCTGCAGAAGTCTTTTTAAACCCTAGAGTCTGTACTTCTACCTGAGGAATGAACGGGAACACTTGTGACACCTCTGCAGACAACAGAAACGGAAACATTCTCTGAATGTACAAGCATTGTGTGACTACAGGTCCTGTTCCTGGATCAGAATTTAACGTTCTGTTTCTATACGCATCAATGGCACATCAACATCCGGGAGTATTCTGTGAAGAGCAGTCACTTTTTTCTGCCTTATTATTCTTGTGGGGCTTCCTTGTTTAACCGGCATGCACATGCCCAGTGTACGTGATCAGTCACGAGATATGCGTTTTGAGGCGTGGTAGTATGGAAACGGGGCTGAAATGCTCCTCTTAGTTTTAAAACGTAGTAGTGTGGCCTAAGAAGTGGTTGAAATACCTGGAAAAGGCCAGTAATGGTTCCTTGAGTTTCCCGCGCAACAAGCACACTACTAGTTTTCTTGCAGAAACCTGTATCTTCTCTATTTAACCTTTGACTCCAGGTGGAACATCCAATTACAGAGTGTATTACTGGCCTGGACCTGGTGGAGCAGATGATCAGGGTTGCCAAGGGTTACCAACTGCAGCACAAACAGGAAGATATCCCAATAAACGGCTGGGCCATTGAGAGCCGCGTCTACGCCGAGGTCTGTGTGGAGCTCATCATGTACATGATAAAAATAAAAAATTGTAGTTTTATTACACATAATGAAAAGATTACAATTTTAGTATTCGCATTTTAAAGGTTTCCACCTTGTTGATGTAACAATCCGCGTCCTTTACTGTTGCGAGTGAAGTGTTTTCTTTTTGTTCTGTCAGGATCCTTACAAGTCTTTTGGTCTTCCCTCCATTGGGCGGCTGTCTCAATACCAAGAGCCACTCAACCTCAGCAATGTAAGTGTGAGTGAATGGCGGGTGGACAGTGCCACAGTGTAACCACACAGACCTCTCACACATCAGACTGGTCGCTTAGAACGTGACACTCTGCTGTCCTATGAAGGAGACGACCGGTCGCATCTCAGCCTCTTTGTAACAAAAGCAGCGTCTCACTGCTGTGTAACACGAGTTACTCTGTCATGTTTCTGTTTTTGCTGTGACCAATACATCCGTTCATTTAGAACACTGGCACAGACTTGTTTGGAAGATCTGGCTGATTATTTGTTACTTAACTTGGTCGCAGGGGGAGAGCGAGAGATCGACTGCTGGGTGAGCTACATCGCTATTTAGCGAGAGAGAGGGCGGAGGTCCATTCGTAGCATGTCTTCCCTTCTGGTCTCCATAGGAAATGCATTTGCAGCTATGAACGTGTGCTGCTTGTAGGAAATACAAACTGGCGGGGAAATAATAAGCTGTCTCCACATTGGAACTGCTTTAAGAAAAGATTTAGAAAGTGTAATCAACCAGTCTCCTTCCACAGCGTGATATCAGTCCCTTGGGTTTCAGTGAGACTAAAATCCAGTGAAACAGCCTGTAAATTCTGCTGGATAAAATCCCTGATCCTGAGTCAGCAGCTTTAAACTGCTTTCAAATGGACAAATTATCGTCACCACATTTAATAAACGAGCTGACTTTCAGAAACAGCTGATTATTGAAATACAGAACTTTGAAACACGACGTTTCCGCTTTAATCAAACTCCACCGTGGGCTGATGACATCATCCCTCGCAAATCTCTTCTTCTGTAGCCGAAGCATGGCCCTGCCTTGCGGAACGTTTGCAAATAATCACACGAGTGTACATACGAGCGTCTTGTCCTCCGTGGCACTATCCACCTGCCATAGTGTGTGTGTGCACCATGAGTCTTAAAGCTTCTTTAGACCAGATGTTGGTGTAACATACAAACACGTCTTCGGTCTACGTCCAATAAGAGCTGCATCGGAGAAGAGCATTCAGTCCAAGATACTACAGTTTTACTGTAGTTTCACCTGATTCTTTTCACTCACAATCCACTCAGTCTTCCTGAGTGACTGCCAATATGAACATTTTCTCGTCTGCTCTGTCAGGTCCGGGTAGACAGCGGCATTCAGGAGGGAAGTGACATCAGCATCTACTATGATCCCATGATCTCCAAGGTCAGTGATCTATTAAATGCAGTGTTTCTAATTTTTAGGAACAGATTGTCACAAGAACGTTGGTTCCAAATGCCACCATCCCACAAGAGTCTGTGGCTCTGCAGTAATCTCCGCTGGCATGTGTTTGTAGTTGGTTAGCTATGGAACTACACGAGCTGAAGCCCTTGCCAGGATGGAGGACGCTCTGGATAACTACGTTATCAGAGGTACACCAGCAGATTTTCACAGTGCACGTCAGCTAAGACACACAGTCACTTTTAAATGGACTTAATGAATGAACTTTGGTCATCTTCTCCCCAGGTGTGACCCACAACATTCCCCTCCTGCGGGAAATCATCACCCACCCACGCTTTATCTCTGGTGACATCAGCACCAACTTCCTGCCGGACGTTTACCCCGATGGCTTCCAGGGTCACCAGCTGGATGTGGACAAACGCAGGGAGCTGTTGGCCTCGGCAGCAGCGCTCTACATCACTGCTCAGCTCCGTTCACAGACAGTCCTGGGCACCCTGAGGTGGGACGCCAGTCCGCTTGATGCGGTGGGGGGGCTACAGGGGTCTAGTTTGCTACACACCATCCCTTCACAGCATTCACAGAGCCTCACCGCAGACTGGCAAGACCTTTTCTGATTACTGACATGGTGGGAACTACACTGAAGTTAACAAAGCCGACTGTTGTTGAGCACATGTGGCATATGCATAGAAGTGAACTGTTGCAGGGCTCCGCGCTTATTTATTTTTAGGAAAAAATGTAATTCTTTTTGTTCAACATTAAACAGACAGTGTGCACAAGATGCAGGAGCAAGGACATTTCGATAAGATATTACTAAATCATCCAAAATATAGGCTGTGCTTGGGACCTAGCAAAGGAATGCATTGAGCTTCAGTAATGCGTCCCTTTTCAAACAGCGTCGAGGTGGCTATTTCCAATGAGGCATTATCAGTAGGGTTGGGGCTTGATAGCACTTTATCCAGTCTGAATCCATTCAAATCCATTTAGGTTTAGTGTTGAACCTTTGAAGAAACTTAAGGGGATAGTTCGGGTATTTTGAAGTGAGGCTGTATGAGGGACTTATCCATAGTCCGTGTATTCCCCACAGTAGACAGCAGCCCGCTTGCTGCGCCGCATTACGCCGCAGATCAGCTGCTTGGGTCAGAGTTACTGCGGCACAGCCCAGAACAACACCAGCACGCCCCGTCTCTGAAATCTTTAGAGACATGAGGTTTCATCTCGTAACTTTCTGACTGGCTGTTCGTCCTCGCAAATCAGCAATCTGTGCACTTTCACCTTATTTCAACCATGTTTTAGTTATGTCTTTCTAGATAATCAAAATTTCCCCTGCAGTTCTAAAAGATGGTGCAGCATTTCCACAAGATTTTGCTTACAATAAAAAATGTTCAGCAACACCTAGAAACTAGAAACATGTGGTAACATAGTTAAGTACGTGACAAGGCTGAAAAGGATCATTTGGAACTGTAAAACACTGACATCCCTAGAGCGCCACCTATAGGGCGTTATTCAACCACACGTTACTCCAGAAGACGCTCTGACGCTTTGGCCCCTAGTAGTATAAACTCAGCCGTGTGTGTATTGCAGGGTGTCCTCCGCCCCTGTGGAACGGAGCCACTGGGAGCTGTGTGTGGAGCTGGCGGAGGGATGCCATTCTATGGAGGTTACCAAATCAGGAAATGTTTATACTGTGAGTATGTGCATCCACGAACAAATGAAATATATCAGTATCTCTGTATTGATATTGGTATTGAGTGTCCCTGAAACATTAGGCCGTGCTCTACTGGCAAGAAAAGAATAACTAAAGCTGTGATGCTAATCCATGTATGTAGACAGCTGATTGAAACACTGTCATGTTCTCAACTGTGTCCAAACCCAAGCTCACGTTCCAGAATCAGAGATCAGTCCGCAGGGAAAGATGGCACTATAGTCCCTGTGTAGACTGACAGCAGGGGGTCCCTGTCTCTTGGTAATGAGTGTGAGCCATCAGCAACACACTGACCTGTGTGTGTCCCTGTAGGTGGAGGTGGATGGAGGAAAGGTGGAAGTCAGTGGACAGTGGAACCTGGCCTCCCCACTGCTGCCACTCACCATCAACGGCACACACAGGATGCTACAGGTAACACACACACATCACCTGTTGTACCTCACACGGAGCACACCGTTGGACCGGGAAGAAACAGCATATTAAAATCAAAGTTGAGCAGTGGCCCGTTATCGAGCCTTCAGGTGTGCAGGTGATGTTTTGTCTTTTGTTTCAGTGTCTGTCCAGAGATGCTTCAGGAAGGATTGTCCTGCAGTACCTGGGCACATCGGTAATTACATAATCACAGACCCATCATCACACTGGCTGCGGTCCCTAGTTCTCAGCCCATCTAGGTGCAGCAGAGTGTAGTGTGGGGATGCATCAGCGTAGGTATGTCGGGCCATGAAGCAGGTTTATTCCGGATTCAGAATCCAGTAAGATGATCTGCATTAAATATACTGTGTGCACCTAGTCAAGGTAATCCACCTTTTCACTTCATTTCAGTATAAATTACATCCTGTGATTGAACAGTTCAACATTTGAATGGAGTAGTGGCCAGTAGCCTGCAGCGGGCTACAGAGGTGTGCTTAGCTCACTTCTTTCTAGCTCCTCAGCCCAGATCCTTTTCATTTTCTAGCCTATAGTCTTCAGCCCCAACCGACGGTGACTCAAGTGACATCACTTGAGGACATTTATCAGACTGCACACAGCTCCTATAAAACATATGCAGTAGTAGTTTTGCATATTAATGAGTCACATTTGTGACGGCTCTGTTCGTTCATTGCACTCGACTCATTACTGCTCTCACCTACCTGTCTTTGTGCTTGTTTTACTTTTGTTTTATTGTATTTGCTCTTACTCTCTAAACCGTAGCACTGAAGAAATGGAATTTAATTCCCCTGTATACTGAGTATTGTATATGGAAAGAAAGACAATGAGATCTCCCCCAGACCTGTAAACGGACTTTGCTGTGTAAAGCATTGGCATTCCCCTTTATTTTATCAGAAACCATTTCCACTGGATCATATTGCCGTGCCTGTGTTCCTCATACTGTGTATTGTTTTGTAGTTTAAGGTTCGCGTTCTGTCCAAGCTGGCTGCAGAGTTGAACTCATACATGCCAGAGAAGGTTCCAGAAGACACCAGCAGCATCCTGCGTTCACCGATGCCAGGCACAGTGGTGGCTGTGTCCGTGAAGCCTGGAGATACGGTAACACATCCCACTGCGTGGAGGTTTACAGCATACCTCCAGACAAGACATATTGCCTCCATACTTACCTGTGGGGATAGCCCTCCTGGTCAGTCCAAGCTCTAATTGAGTTTGAAGGGTAGGTGCCACGCTGGCCTGAAAACAACAGTGACTAACGGCGGCAGAATGGTGGCACTGTCTTGGTCAACATGTTCACTATGTTTGGAATAAGAGCTCTGAAAGCTCTTCTCCTACTCCCTCCCCCTTTTCACTCATGTGTTCCTGTTCTGAGAGGCAAGCTGTGAACATTCTAGGGTGAACTGAAATGCTGCTAAGCCATGATTCACACTCTGGTCTCTGTGTGTGTGTGTGTGTGTGTGTGTGTGTGTGTGTGTGGTTGCAGGTTGCAGAGGGTCAGGAGATCTGTGTGATTGAAGCCATGAAGATGCAGAACAGTTTGACTGCTGTCAAGCAAGCAAAGGTGACAATATGAAATTTTTAGAGTGGAGCTACTATTCACTGATACTCAAACGTATCATAAAGAAGTAACGAAGCCTCGACTCTCAGCTTGTGTCCTTTATGAACTGTAGACAGATATACTGTGTTGGCCTTTAAGGTTTTAGTGTTCAACTGTGTGTGTGTGTGTGTGTGTCCTCCTGCCCTCCAGGTTAAGAGTGTCCACTGTAAGCCAGGGGAGACAGTGGGAGAGGGAGACCTGCTGGTAGAGCTCGAATAAAACACAACCTTTGACGTTTTGATGTGTGACATCAGCATCTCTGTGTCCATAGAGGGACATCCTCGTTGGCAAACAGACTGGAAAATAACAGATGCTTAGTTTATCTTGCCAGTGGCCCCCTCCCAGAGTGTGGTTTCCCTGATGGACTCGGAGCGGAGCTGTATCAGCAGGGGGACAGTCTTCTCCACAGATGGGACTCCTTCATGTTGCTGTGAATCGTTCTGTTCTGTTCTGTGTGTTTTCTAGACCTGACTTAGTTTTTTTTTAATGGGTCAGTCACCCAAATTACAAACTATGATTTTGTCATTTTACCCCGATGCTGTCTGGCCTTGCAGGGAGTTTTGGTTTATGTGCCAAGGTTCTGAGATATTTACATAGGAAGTGTCTGCTGCCAATCCACTACAATGGAAGGACATGGATCTTTGGTTGTCATTTTCTGTGATTTGAGCACCAAGAAATCAGTTCCATTCACTTCTATTGTATTGGAGTGGAGACCAAAACAATGTGCATAGCTCGATACCATCCAAGGTAAGTAAGAAAAATGTCTGATCTAATTTAACTGACACTTTGAAAGACACTACATACAACCAATAAAGTGCTCCTTCTTTTCCACACACTGTGACTCGGACTGAACTGCTGTTGGTCTACTTCAGAAACTACAGTTAAAATGAGAAAAGAGATGCCACAGTCTGACTAATAGAGAGGATATGGTGCTGATGTGAATGAACGTCTGTTCTAATTACTCTTCAGGCTGTGGACTGACGGGACTTGCACACACAAGGGGGCACCAGTTCTCACTCACTGAAGAAATGAGTCCAACACCAACAGGTTGCTTGGTTATGCCGTGCGGGGTTTTCCTGAAATGGTTTGGACCCACCTTACAGGAAATGAAGTTATTCACCTCATCGTTCTGTTTGTCTGCCTTCTCATAATTAATTCTCATATCAGTGCATTCCCACTGTTATTATTCTGTTTCTTTGTACTTATTCCACATTTTTTACAGTGTTTCTTGCTTCGCTACTCCTGTAAACTGCAATCTAGGGAGGCTGCCCGCAGACAGGCGTCCGAACTCTAACCAGTAAGAGGATTCACCGCTGTAACTTTGTCGCACACTTTATGCTGACTCAGGTGGAGATCAAACTATTCCAGGCCAGCAGAGGTGTTTTACAGGTAAACTGTAGGGCGTGGCCGGGCTTAAATTAGGATCCACCTGCCCTGCCAGCAGGGGAACCATTCCCTGGGCCAGTTTCAGGGCCATGCAAATGACGGGAGGGCGCCCGGAGACGACCTTGATCTACGGCAGAAACCCGGGAGAGACGGGAGTGTTGGCAGGCGTGCTGGGGCTGCACGCATGGTGTTCAAGGCCCCACTATTTCCATTTAAAGAAACATTCTGCTATGTTTTGTTGGGGCTGAACGCCCCACTTCCACTATTAATCAAGGTTCTGCCGCTGAAGCGCTAAGACCGAAGACAACGGATAAGTTGAGCAGGGTTGGGGTTTGGCTAGCTGGCTATTTAGCTATACCAGGTGCCTTTTGTTGAAACATGTTCAACTTTCAATTCAGATGATGTTCTCATCCGTTTTGTGAACCTACCAATCACGGCCTGGATGGGGCGGGACATTGGGTTGATGTGCTACAGTAAACTTTGCATTATGCATGAATGGTTCTGAGTACTGACAAGTCAGTACTTAGCATTACCACATTAGAGACTAGCCATTTTTGTGGTACAAGGATTTAATGAAGAACAAAACCTACAAAAATGTAACTGCTGTATTCTCCAATTGGAATTAATATTATACTAGCTAGTAGTAGGCTATATATACTATTATATGAAATGATATGAATATACTAACATTAAATAATTAATATATTAATACTATACTGCCAATATTATACTATGATATTAACATTTTACTAAAGTTATTGTTATAAAAATATGTGAGTTGTATTTCGACTGAGACCGGTGGGCCGGTTCATTCCCAGTCCAGCCCTGTCTGCTGGTACCCTGATTATTAATTTTCATTTAAACCCGAAGCATCTGTTGTATGCATTACATTTCCTATAGATTGTTTTTGTGAACCCCTAAGCGTAAAGTTCAAATTGTGCCAGAAAAATGGCAATGGTCATTTATTGAACCAAAATATGTTTAGGTTCAGTGAGAAAGGCAGACAGTGTGAGAGGGGAGGTTTGGGTGGAAGATTAGCTTCTGCTGTACACCCCGGACTGCGGTCTGTGCCCTGGCTCCTACCAACAGTCAGCGTTGATTTAATTTAGCCATGAACGGGATCTTTTCTTTTAACTAAAACACTAAAATTAGTCATTTTTGACACTGTCAAATGGGTCGCTATATGACTATACCTTAATAGACCTGATGTTAGTGACATATAGAGTGGGTTGACAAAGATGGTAAAAATGACTGTTTGAAATGTTTGGGGCGATGTACAGTATTCAGGATGAGCTGGCAGCGTGAGGTCAGCTGGGGTTGCTCCAAGTTCTCCAATCCTCCTCCTCTGTCAGCTACACAGCTTCCCAAAACAAAAAAAGTAGTGTGCAATAGGGAAGTCTTAATAGTGTAAATTTAATTTTTACTTATCCGTATCCTTTAGAATAAAATTGACCAAGGTAGCAAAAAATAAAATATAAAAATCCTAACAGATGCATGTGGATACACTGCTCTTTGAAGTCAAAGACACATTTTAGTGCTCTATTAGTGCTTTTTGAGGTCAGCTCTGTTTTATTCAAAGTGAAGATAGGCACTAGGCAGCATCATGATCACATACAGATCCACACTAGAAGGGATTATGTAAATTACACAAGGTAGTAGTTGTCTGTATGGGGATTATTTAAGGAAGAACGTCTTCTGGGAAAATGGAAACAATGCAAGTTAGCAAATGCAAAATGAAATGTCACCACTTTACAAACATCACTCACAAAGGCTAAAACTAATGGAGCTGCTTTGACGACTGTGGCCACTAGAGGCTGCTGTACGATGTGAGCATGTCAGATCAAAGAGTCAATTAGGGGAACAAGAGCGTCATTGTCTCCTCCTATATTCATGATGCATCACATGTCTAAACTGCCATGCTTAAAAACAGATCGGTGAGGACGAAAAATTATTTCACTGATGGGGTTTAATTCAGGAAATGCTATTTATGTGCACTTGGTCCCTCTCATAACAGGCTACAGTCCATCTGTCATCATTGGTGAACCTGGTTATCTCTGATATAGTACTTTTCCTAATTTGTTTTACAAATTCCTTAAAATTGACCTTAACCTCAAAAATGCTGTACAAAATTTTCCTTTGATTACCCACGATGTAAGTGCACACTGCCGATCATGTGCCAAAGCTGAGCAACAGTACATAACAGAAACAGAAATGTGACTTCTGTTTTCTTGTTTAATAGATTGTCTGTTTCAAGATAAAAAGAGTAATTTTTCTTTTTTAAAGCCTGCAAAAATGTACCAGGTTACGTATGTAACCATGGTTCCCTGATAGGAAATGAGCCACTGCGTCAGCTGACGCTATGGGGAACGCCTTCAGCGTGACTGCCTCTGAATCTCTGTATCAACTTAGACCATTCTTGATTGGGATTAACGTCAACACGTGACGCACGCCGGCGGAACCAGAAGTATAAGGGGAGCCAGCTTCACTGTTGTCGTCAGCCTTCTGATCGACTGAAGCAAGCCGCTCACAGGCATGCCGGAAGTATGGCAGCGAGACGCAGCGTCTCGTTCCCTTTCCGTGAACCATGGTTACATACGTAACCTGGTACGTTCCCTTTCAAGGGAACTTCAACGCTGCGTCAGCTGATGCTATGGGGAACGCAGTACCAACTCCCCCATGCTGAAGGGATGCCTGTCAGAGTGTGAAGCCAGCAGGGTACACTTCAAGACAAGAGAGCCACAGATCCCGGATTATTTAAGCGGTCTAGGCTGTAAAATCTCACAAAGGTGGGAGGCGAGGACCATCCCGCACCATACCTTGCTCACAGTCACCCCTCAGGGCTGACAGAGCCTGCTCTCCGTGCAGACAGCAGACACAAGTGTGTGGCCTCTGAACACGTCCCCCGTTCCGGTCGGAAGAAGCCGCGATGCGGGCTTCCGATCCCGAAAACTGGTGGAAATTAGCGGATGAGCCGTGTCTCTCCCGTTTCTCACTGCGGGCTGCCGCAGCAGGACCCGCACCTAGCAGAGCGAGTTCCCGAGGAGACGTTCACGCTGCTCGCTGTCAACCTCGAGGGCTGACAGAGCCCAAAACAGCCAACCAAATCACGTGAGTTGCCGGTGGGGATAATCCGCGGGCAGGGAGGAAGCACTGCAAAGACCGCTTCACACTTGTCCTTTCCACAGAGACCCAGCGCGCTTGCTGAAGATCAGAAGACTGACGACAACAGTGAAGCCGGCTCCTCTTATACTTCCGGTTCCGTCATGTGTTGACGTTAAACCCAATCAGGATTGGTCTAAGTTGATACAGAGATTCAGAGGCAGTCACGCTGAAGGCGTTTTCCCCCATAGCGTCAGCTGACGCAGCGTTGAAGTTCCCTTGAAAGGGAACACGGAATTCGGACCCGTTTTCCAGCTGGACCACAGCAAAGCGAGGGCCAGCCCTAGTCAAACACGTGAAGTGTGAGAAAGATTATGTTGATTTTTAAGTCTTTCCAGAGAACTGATTGTCATATGACTTTTGCAGGACTCAGATCACTAATGGAAGGTTGTATGACAATTTCTCGATACGCCAGGCCTGCAAAAACTCATGAAGCATGAACAACCTAAGCCAGTTTGGTAAATTACAACTTACTCTTCCTGACCGTGCATAACACAACCTGACACCACTCTCTTTTAAAAGGATATCTCATAATCTCTAGTTTCCTTCAAGTGGAATTTAGGACTCAGAAGACAAAAGACAAAGACTTTCAGAATTGAAATGTGTCCTTAACCATATATAAAAGAAGGTGAGGTTTTAAGTCAACATGCTGATTGGATGCAGGGCAAGAAACCCTTGACTAACAGGAACTGCTTCTTTGTGAAGGAATTAAGTGTATATGACATTTTTACAAAGCATGGCTCACCATTTTGTTGTAGTGACCGAAAACTATTTTTTTGTGATATTTTTGGTAATGTAGGTGTTATGTCCCTGCCTCAAGGAAAGCCACATAAAAGAAACTGAGCTGAACAAAGCAAACTGAGTTTATTAAACAAATAAAAAGAACAAAGGAGCAAACAAAGTGGAATGGGGAGACTCCTGCAGAACCTTCTGGCTGTGACAGTAGCTGAGAGGGACTGATGTTGGGTGGGGGAGGGGCTTTTAAATCCTGCAGAGCAGGTGCCACTCCTGCAGTCCTGGTTCACCTGCAGCTCGATGGAACAGACAGACAGACAGACAGACAGACAGACAGAACAAAACAATGTCCTGGGACATAATAGTGGGGCACAGTTTCATTAGTGTAGGTCCTCACTTTCAACCCTAATGACATCTTTCAAAGAACATTTTAAACTGATTTCTTGTTTTCTTAACCTTAATATTAATTAATATAGTGTGTTTAGACTCTTTGAGTAGATAATGACGTGAAAATTGTTAATATGTATACATCTAACCAGAAAAGTGATCATAGCTTTTAATAAAATGAAAATGTAAGATTGAATATACAACCCTGCAGAGTAAACACAGAGGACTGTGTGTCTGTGTGTCATCCCTAAGCCCATTTTTCCAACTATTTTTCCGAAATTACATGCCAAAATAGATTGAGTATATCTTACCAACCACAAAGGCTATATGCATAATCTTGGTCTCAAAAGAAAGCTAAGACCTGTGAGATTACAATAGTGTGGGGATTCAGGTATCTATACTCTGTCAGATAATATGCATCTGGAAAGGAGTAGAAAATTGAAATTTCTACCTCCGCGTAAAAAACCCCACATAATTTATAGTGAAAACACATTAGAATCATCAAGGAATAAGCCTAAACTTTGTAGAAATGATTAAAATAATATTTGCTATGTAACTGTGCAAAAGTAGATGCTAAAAAAGTGAACCTAAGCAGTGTAACACACATTTTATCACAGATATTTCCAGGCGGAACCAGCAAATATGGCATTTGGGCCCATTTGGATCCATATGTGCCATTGACCTGTTTTAGGTACCAGGCAGTAAAAACTAATTATATATAATAATTATAATATATCATTATAGGAACTCATTCCATCAAATACAACTGTTTTTGAGTCATTTAGAGCTTATAATCTGGCTCAGAATCAGCCAGGGACTCTCTCTGGTCCTGCATTCATGTCTCTGTAGCTGTCTGTGTGTGGCCTGTCAAACAGCCAGAAAACAGGAGCCCACTGGCCGATCTCCATAAATGACACCTCTTTGTGACCGTTAGAGCCAATAGAATCGATTGAAACCGCCCACGGTTGGCTTAGCAACACCAATCACCATCCAGAAGGCAGTAAGACCAGAGCCAGTGATTTCTGTTCGTGAGCTCCCTCCCTCCTCTGACTCGACTGTTTGTGCTTGTGGAAAAACCCAGGGAGCCGCCATTGATTTCAAAGGGACCGTAATACATGAGAGAACACGCTAGAACCGTCTTTTTCAATCGGAATATGACTTTTGACCAGAAGACAGCAAAGGTAAGACATGCTTTATGATTATGGTTATGATTTTTTGTTACGTTTATCACTGTAGATCGCTGATATTTCATCGCATGGCGACGTGGCTGGTATCTTTGTTTTCTGCACAGTCTGCCCTTTCAGAGGGTGTAAAGCTTGTGTGGATTGCTGGAAGTGGTGAAAATAGCGAAATCATGGAATTGTGATTTGCATATTTGTGTGTTTTTGGACATTATGAGTATAATTGCCTAGGTTGTAATTGTGTTTTGTTCTGGTTGTGGATGCTTGGTACTGGCTTTTAGCTGACTTTATGGGCTTTCTTTTGGTATCTTGTGTGACATGACTGCTGATTCCTAGCTTGTGTACTGTTCATTTGGACTGTCCAGGACTGCCTCGTTTTTAGTGGGGTTTAGGGATGTAGGTTAATAACCCCTCATCTCCTTGTCCCTCCCAGTGTCTCCATTACTCCAAGGCCCAATTTTACAGACAGCAGTTCCCAGTTAGCGACATCATAATTCTTCTCAGACACAGAGAGAGGGTGTTAGGGGTTAGTGAGAAATTAAGGACCCAAAGGCTAGACTCAGACTCGACACAGACGTGATGGAATAACACAGTTTATTTTGCAGCAGGAGGGTTAGGCAGAGAGGTCGTTTAGATGGAGCTGGATCACAGGCAGGGAGGGCTGGTGAGTTGGTCAGAGATGAGTCCAGGAGTGGGTGAGCAGGTGACCAAGCGATGGAGCAGAGCAGGCAGTTAGAGGAAGGATAATGTTTTTCACGGGGCAAGGTAGGTAGACACACGAACGGAGGAGGCGAGAGTGGAGTTGCCTGAAACATAAAAGGATTGACAAACGTTAGATATGGCGATAGGTCGCAATCACAAGGTAAGTATTTTCTCAGAGGGCTATAAGGTTAAGCCGGTGTTTTATACTGAGAGTGGAGTTGATTAAATGAACCACAGGTGTGCAGGCACCGGAAGGACGGAGGGATGATTTGCAGGTGTGGAGAGAGAGAGAGAGAGAGAGAGAGAGAGAGTATCCTGGCTCGCCCCATGGTGAGAGCTCCTAAAAGACAAGAATTAATAGAATTTGAGTATTATAATCTTAATTATTTATTTAGAGGTTTTTTTTCTTTCTTTTTTTTGTCATTATCATATAGATTAATTTTTTTGTTTGTTTGTTTTTTGTAATGTGGGTGTGTATATAGATCATTAGTCCATACTCCAGATCAGTGGGTGGCAGTAATCCACCCGAAAGTTGTTTGCCAACCGCCAATAAAAAGAAAAGAAGAAGAGAGACAAGGAAGGGGAAAACACTGGGAAACATAAGGTTGGGGAACACAACAACCCAAACACTGACAGAGGGTGTATGGGTGGAACTTGCTCAGCTTTCGGAGACCAGACGAAGGAGACTGCAGGGGAAGTGAGTTGAGTTAGAGGCACGGCTACCCAGCTGTAGTCCCAGATAAACCATCGGTAGAAGTTGGCTAACCCTAAAAACTGTTGGAGCTGTTTCCAGTAGTCTCTGAAGTACCTGCTTGATGTGTTGCACATGTTCCTCAGGAGTGTTGCTTCAGGATTGCGCCACCAATGGCTGCATCTGTACTGCGCTCCCCAGTACTATGTGTTTTTGTTTTTCTGTTTAGTCGTTTGCTTTCCCTCTCTGGTCACATTCACCAGGGAGAAACTTCTAAACATTGGACTATTCATTGGCCAAACATGTCCGCTGGTCTTCATTGAACCGGAAAATTTTATGGAGTTACTGGTCGGAGGAGCAGCAGCGCTCTACTTGATTTGCCGGATTCGCCATCGTTGGAAGCAAGCTGGGGTGCTTGTTAAACTGCGGCAGCAGGGATATCGAACTGCGCTCAATACATTGGCGAATGTCCGCTCTCTGGCCAACAAGATGGACGAACTGCTGCTCCTCAACAGAGCAAACTCAGACTTTTACAGATCTGCCCCCCTTTGCTTCACTTAAACCTAGCTTGGTGAGTACATCCTGGACACTACAACTGCTGGGATTCCAACTCCTCCATGCGGACCACATAGCAGAGATATCGGAGAAAACGAGGGGAGATGGAATCTGTTTCTACATAAACGGAGGTTGGTGCACAGATGTCACAGTGTTAGGCAAATCATGCACCCCTTATCTAGAGACAATTTTCAAAAACTGTAAACCATTTTATTCACTGGGGGACTTCTCCTCATTTATACTGGTTGGTGTTTACATGCCACCTCAAGCCTTCGAAACTAACACGTTGGACCATTGTTACACTGTATTAAAGAACGCTTATCGCTCTGTCCCCCGTGCATCTTTGGAACTCTCTGATCACGGTCTGGTTCATCTTCTCCAAACCTACAGGCAGAAACTAAAATCTGATAAGCCTGTGGCGCTTAGCAGTCAGGACTGTGATGAGATGGACAAACCAGGCAAAGCTGGAATTACAGGCCTGCTTTGACTGGAGTGTTTTTGAGGCTGCAGCCACAGACCTGGGTGAACTCCCTGACATCTTACATCAGTTTTTGAGAGGACATGTGCGTGCCAACTAAAATGTTCTGCACATACAAAAGATAAATGGACTGTACTTGTATAGCACCTTTCTAGTCTTCCGACTACTCAAAGAGCTTTCACACTACATATCACATTCACCCCATTCACACACATTCATAAATGTATGGCAGGAGCTAACTGCCCATCAGTACAGAGGAGCTAACCATTCACAAACACACTGAAGGCACAGCCATCAGGAGCAATTTTGGGTTCAGTATCTTGCTCAAGGACACTTTGACACATGGGCTGGAGCAAGCCGGGATCGAACCACCGACCTTCCAATTGGTGGACGACCCGCTCTTCCACAAAGCCACAGCCACCCCTATAACAACAATAAGCCCTGGTTTACAGAAAAACTCAGGCAGCTCCATCAGGCCAAGGAGGAGGCTCACAGAAGTGGTGGCAGATTCCTGTATAACCAGGCCAGAAACACACTGATGAAGGAGATCAGGGTAGCCAAGAGGAGCTACACCGAGAGGTTGGGAAAGGACAAGATCCCGGATACAGGCAGCCGAAATGAGTTTCCTCTGCAGGATGGCTGGGCGCTCCCTTAGAGATAGGGTGAGGAGCTCGGTCACTCCAGAGGAGCTCAGAGTAGAGCAACTGCTCCTCCACATCGAGAGTAGCCAGCTGAGGTGGCTCGGGCATCTGTCCCGGATGCCTCCTGGATGTCTCACTGGGGAAGCAAGGAGACTAGAGCCTTGTTTAACTAATGTGGAGGAGGAAGAGTGCGGGGTGGTTTTGGGGAACTGTTGGCTTGCTCTTTCCCTACGCTTTTCATGTAAGTAGTGATCCAGTTTAATGGCTAGGGAGATTAGGGCATCTTAACTAGGAAAGTCGTTCTGTACTGCTAGTTCGTCCTTAATCTGATCGTTAAGGCCCTTGACAAAAATACCCTATAAGGCCTCACTGTTCCATTCTGAATCTGCCGCTATGGTCCTAAATTCAACAAATTACTCAGCTACACTGCGTGAACCCTGCTGGAGTGTGAATAAGTGCTGAGCAGCCTCCCTACATTTGACTGGGCGGTCATAAACTTGCTTAATTTCATTTACAAAGTACCCATATGACCAGCTAACACTATCCAATTTTAATTATATAGCCCAATATCACAAATCACATTTGCCTCAAAGGTGAGTGACATCACGCTTTGGACAAAGGACCATCACCTGCAGCTGAACCAGGACAAAACGGAACTGCTTGTGATACCGGCCAACCCAAATATTCACCACAACCTCTCCATTCAACTAGGCTCAACGACCGTTACTCCGTCCAGAACGGTCAGAAACTTAGGGGTGGTAATTGATGATCAACTAAACTTCAAAAGCCATGTCGCCAGCACCACCTGGTCCTGCAGATTCATCCTCTACAACATCAGGAAAATCAGACCGTTCCTATCAGAGCAGTCTACACAAGTCCTAGTCCAGGCTCTTGTCCTGTCCAAACTGGACTACTGCAATGCACTGCTGGCTGGACTCCCTGCTTGCACAACCAAACCTCTGCAGATGATCCAGAACGCGGCGTCAAGAGTGGTCTTCAATGAACCAAAGAGAGCGCACGTAACCCCTCTCTTCATCAGGTTACACTGGCTCCCTGTTGTCG